>JBBPNI010000390.1:0-24287 GCA_038091135.1 Leccinum fibrillosum | reverse complement strand
CTCATGGCCCTCTTCCCCCCCGCGTCCCCTTCCAACTTCCTCGAGATGCGGGCCGGCCCCACCAGTGGCTTCTTTCAGCGGCAGGAGCGTGCCTTCTTCGCCCAGGCGGGCAAGGAAATAGTCCGTGTGCGCGTGGAAATAGACGTACCACCTCCGTCCTCGGATGATGCCATGCACAGCGCAAAAAGCAGAGATACCTCTGCACACGGCGGTCCCCCGCGGACATGGCCACAGCTCCCTCCACATCCGCCGCACCAGTCACCCGTAGACTCTCCCGCGGTACCTTATCCCCATTCCAAACCGTCTCGCCAATCTCGCGCAATACCGGCCCCTGCGCAATCGCCTTCCATATTCCCTGGTTCTCCCCATGGACAGCCACCTCAACTCCCCCTCAATCTCCACACGTCAGCATCACATCAGAGCGGAATGGCCTTACGTACACCGCCTCACGATCCACACTCAAAAGTGGAGTTTCAGGCCCCGGACGACTACCGAGATGACACGGACGAAGCTTGGCGTAGACCTACACCATATGCTGACCGCCGACGTGCCGGCAAGCACACACGGCGCGTTATTGTTCGAACGTAGTAACTCTGTGAGCTCGCTCCCTAGGATACGCCGCACCCGAGGCTGATCGCTGCTCAGTATATCCACACACGTCGTCGCATTGATACCTCTTATATATACCAACCCCAATATCTCGCCATCATAAATGCTATCCATCATGCGTTGTATTTTTCTGTGTCCATCGCTTGACGTATTGTGTTGTAACTTAACCACTGTCACGAACGCACTAGGCATCACCACGTATACTTATTATTGTTTTCCCTCACGACCGACGAGGTGATGATAACGAGTTGAGCGTTCCACGTGCTACCCTGTCAGTCATTGTGGAAAAAAAGGCACCTAATGCTGTGAAAAATAAATTATATTTTTAAATCTTGCAATTTTCCCTTGTGACAAGATATGTCTGATCACGATCGAGATCCGGCAAGTCCCGTTACCTCGGCTTATCCGCGTCGGTGCCTTGCAAAATTGGCGGTTGCTTTCTTTCTGTTCCCTTTTTACCTTGTGAAATTTTCTCTTTTGCTGCCCAGCGATCTGCTCCGCGGAATGTGTCGGTTCTCTCACAAACCATAGCGACGTGACTCGGCACCTCTGGCTTTTTTACGTGCCTGTTCGAAAGTGACGGGAGGTTTACACGCCGTGAGGACGCTTCGCACTTTGTGGCATGGCATGGTAACCAACGTGGGTTCGCGAATCGAATCCATCCGATACGCAGCCGAGCGAATGAGGGTGAAAATCGAATTGGGGGGAACGCGGCGGGACCGGGGAGCGAGACAGCCTAGGCTCATATGGGGCAACGAAGCAACGAGGCAACAAGGGAAAACCCAACTCCAAAGCGGAACAGTTTCAGGTTATCTTCATGCAATAATCGAATATAAATTCAACAGATTCCAGGATTTCAAGGCTGGTATGGAATCAAGTACTTCGTCCGAGACCCGCACATTTCCTGCATCATCGGAAAAAGTAAAAGCTTCTTCATGAAGAGTCTCAGACGCTCAGTTGGAACCAATAATCAAATCGTTTCGCCATTGTGCTTGAAATTCGCTTTACAGGAAGTGACTCGTGATCAGTGTGCCAGTTTGGCGCTTTCCCCACTCCCCCAAAAAAGTTCGCTTCAGCTTTTGTTGCAAGGACCGCCGATCTGATTCGTTCGCTTGGTCTAGGCCGCTCGTTAAGAATCTTGGGTTGAACACATGGGTGCCGCCGCGGCCCGTCATTCCCCCCTTTTCGATGTCGACGGAACAACCGAGTCTTCTAATACTTCCGCGAAGAAAGAGGAAGAAAAAAGAAAAAAGGAAGACAGGAGAGCATCAAGTAAACAAGCGTGTGCACACGACGTGAACGAGTGACGGTATCGATCACTGATATACGTATTCCATCTCTCGTTTTTCCCTTGTTTTCCCTCTTTAAACATCACCGGATGACGGAATGCCATGAGAATTTCCTCGCGTTTGACAGATTCCAGGAACGTTCGAGAAGTTGCGTGGTAGTGGTAACGTCCGTGTTCATTGCAGTCTCGCCGCCTCACTTGATAGAAGCAGGCTCTGAGCTCTATCCCGTTGCGTGTTTTAGGCGAAAAAAGGTTTTGGGTAACTTCGGGCCGGGTTCCAATGTCCTGGTGGCGTATGTGGAACGCACCCGAGGAGTTCCCACATCGTCCCCGTTTTCGTTTTCATTTCACCGTCGTGCTTCTCGAGCGGCTACTGTGCCTTGTTGTTCAAACGAAAGGAAGAAACAAAAAGGGGGGCGCGCAGCAGCCAAGGCGACGATTTCGAAAGCAATACATATAGACCCATGAATTGAACAGCCGATATGGGATAATATCTCATAATTTAATTTACTTCCGCGTCCGGTGTCTGGAATTTGGAATATACTCATATGGTTGACCCGCTCGAAACGGATGCGAGTGGGTGGGGAGGGGGAAGGGAAGGATGGCAAACTCAGCTGAGCCATCCTTGATTGTGTCAAATATAACGAGAGCGATCCTATCTGGGACGGGTCCGAATCTGGTCAAGCTGACATCAAGCCATAGTCTGGACCTCGGGAGAGGGGGAGAGAGGGGTCAAAGGAGTTCAGGTTCCGAACATCATCGCATCCATATCAATTAAATTGTCGACTAGATCCGAACTGGCGATGCGGCGCGGAATCACGGGGAGATAAGAAAAGGGAGGGAACATAGGAATGACGTGGGACTGTCAAAACCAACATATGTCACGGTAGCGCATCCATCTTGAGAGTCCCGCTACGTAGTCAGCGAGCCGCTTTTGGCGTGGAGTGAGTACGGAGAAAATGTATTGACATAATTGACGAGGTGAGATACGAAATGTGACCCAGTTACATGTTCAACGTTCAATAGTGGATTATCTCCCGGGTCCCAGCCGGAAGTGCCCCAGAATCGTACGGCGCAAACTTGTCGGTCTTTCATTCTTCTCCCGTAAACGTCGTTACTAAGTAGGTACGGGTTACATACCAGGCTGGCACGTCATACCATCCGATGGGTTTTGCACACACACTACGCATGTCAAATTCCATGATCACGTCGCCCCCCGATGGCATCATTATGAATTCCGAAAGGGGTTGATAGAGAATGGAAGTTCTTAAGCAGAGGTTGGGCCACCGAGCTCCGGGGTGAAGAACACGCTAGGCGATCAATACAAGGCATCTTTTCATTTCGCAGCAGTTCGGCCCAGCGCTGGTTGGTCGATAGGACATGTGTTTTGCTGGGCACATGTACCGTACGAGCCGATATAGCAAGACTCGGAGGTATGATCCCCAAATGGCAAAAGCGATGACGGGGACCTCACAGCCCACCAACGTGAACATGGACAGGGTCGAGTGATGAAATAGGCACTGGATTGGACGGACAGAGAGAGAGAGAGAGGAAACGGGACGTGCTGAAATTGCGATCAATCATCATATCATGGCTATGCCAGTCCGATGGCTGCGTCGAGATAGATGGAATATGACACAGCGTGGGAGTGTAGAACTCATATGCATCTGACGGCGAGCAATCCCATCATGCAGCGAAATTCGAGGACGAGCATGAATGATGATGAGAGAGAGAAAGAATGACGATTACAATCATGCCTGATTGGGGAGAGATTGCACAACCGCCACAATGAAATTGACGGTATCGGCTGCGAGATGGGAAGAGGTGAAGAGAGTCACGTCTGACGCAAGGTCGCGCGCTGTGAAATGAAAATGGAAGTCCGTCATGATCGCACTGTGCTGAACCACGAGTGGACGACCCTTGCAAGGCAGCCAACGGAACTTGAAGTGGGCTAAGCCCCTAATGGACGTGAACGAACTTTCGTCTCCGGAAAAAAGTTGACCACCAAGGCGTGGTCACGCACGTGACCTGGGGTTCTTGCAATGTCAGCGGCTCGGAATCGTCCGCTTATCGCCCCGGGCTCGCCGGGTGATCGCCGCCAACACCGTCACGGTCGTCGTCGTCCCAGGTTAGCGAGCACGTCAACATGGTCAGTACATCCTCACAGATCCCCGCCAGGCCCCTCACCCAGCCCAGTCGAGATCAATCAAGGATGGCTATGCTGAGTTTTGTAGCATCACTGGCTCATCGTGAGCAACCCTATCGCTCCCATCTCTTCGCCTCCGTGATCTCTCCTCGATAGAGTCAAGGAAGCCAAGCGCTACCTGGATAAATACAAGCGACTGGATGCCGCCATGGATGCCTATTTTCAGGATAGCGGCCCAGGTCGGACAGGGTCCGCCGTCTTGACGAGCAGGCTCACTACACTCTTCGATAAATATAAAGGTAGGCGCGATAGTGCTCCGATCACCTCCGACCAGATGTCCAGGGACGAAATAAATCCTTGCGTGCAGATCCAGACGGGGATATCATCTCCACTCAGGGCACTGTTCAGTTCTTTACCGAACTTGGTTTCAAGCAGGACGAGGAAGAAGTCGATGGAGAGGACGACACGCCCAAACTCTTATCGCTCGCATACGAGCTCCAGTCGCCCAGTTTGGGGAAGTGGACCAGGAAAGGTTGGATAGACGGTTGGAAGAATGTCGGGTCAGCCGCACATCTTCTCCTCCGGTGAACTCGGACAGTTGACGCGCGCGTGTGTGCACAGGTGTGACACTATAGACGGGATGAAGGCAGGTCTTGCGCGGTTAGAGGCCAAGCTTGGCTCGGATCCCTCGTACTTCCGCATGGTATATAATTTCACTTTTAATTTTGCACGTTCGGAGGGACAGCGTAGTCTTGGTAAGTGCATCTGTCACAGGCCCGTCGGTGTCCCTGAGCGATTCTGGACAGCCAAAGATACCGCGCTCGAGTATTGGAAATCCCTTCTGCACTTTGGCGTGGGCAAGGAAGCGTTGAGATATGGGCCGGAAGATGACAGCGAAGATGTTGACATGGACGGAGGTCAAAGATGGACGAGAAAGCACACGGAGATGTGGTTGGAGTTTATGAAAGCGAGAGGTGACGTCGCCGTTAGCAAAGATACCTGGCAGATGGTCCGTGCCCTCAATTGCGTTTCCACCGCCTTATTGACGAGATGAATTACAGCTCCCAGATTTTATCCGTTCATTCGACGGGGACTTTAATGATCATGACGACCAAGGTAAGTAATTGCCATTTGCTCCTTCGTTTGGCGGACATGCAGCTGACAGCGATACGTCAACACAGCCGCCTGGCCAACCATCATTGATGACTTTGTCGAATGGGCAAAAAGAAGGAATTCCGCCGGTGTATGAAGTAGTATATACGTAGCGTCCGTCCTACGGTTCCCTCGACACGTGCACCATACCTCGTCCGCCCGCAACGGATTCTTCGATGTAGTTCTTTCGTATTGTACGCAAAGTCAATATAGATCGTATATTATGCAGTGATCGCTTCTGCGTAGCGACCCGTCTTGCAACGTTCAAGATTCGCCATCATCGGAGGTGCACTGCTTATCATGCAGCGCCCAGATCGTCGGACACGAGCGAGGGGAGAAATGAAGATTCATGCACCGCAGAACACCTGATAGAAGCGCGGGATGCTCCAACGATAGCGGACAAAAGTCTGTCCGCGTCTCTTGGATCCAGGAGTCAGCGCCGTCGTATGTACGTAAGGGCTAGACTCGGACGTACTCTGTGTTGACGCGGACGACGGTCTCCGAACCAGACTCGTTCACGTACAGCACATCAACGTAGGTGCCCGAAAACGTGACTCCAACCGTCTCTGAGAGGGCGTCCTGGAGGGCTTTTCGGACGAGGAGGACGTCGGTGCAACGAGGCTCCATGGCGAGACGTATGTAATGATGCGTGGGATGCAGATGGCGTAATGACATGGTCGTGGCCTGTTGGTGCGTGGTACTGTCCAGGCTGTTCCGGATGCTCTCCTCCGCAACGATGATCTTTTTTTTTTTTTTTTTCTTCCGGCACAGCGAAAGGCTAGACGACTTTTAATCCCTCGGGAGCAAATATCCGATTATGTAATCGAACCCCCCTCAGGACACTCGGATGCCGCGCGACATTCGACCCGGACCCTCTTAACTAAACTCAACCCTGAGCAACTTTCTCCTGCTCGAGACCAGCTCAGCAGGAGAACATGTCTACCAAAGACAAAGCCTGTTGTGGGCTTGTAGAGGAGGTCCGCGCACGTCACAAGGAGGCCAGGAAACCCCAGCCTTGGATAGTCCGCAAGTTTGCGGTGGGCCTCACGATCCTCATCGTTGGCTATTCGACATACGTGTATGCTGCCAGGTTCTGCAGGGACATGATTGTAAAGAGCAGCAGTGCTCTAGGCAATCAGGCGACCGGAGGTATGTTTCACTCGCCCCGATCTGATGGACTGCCAGTGACGTGAGACCCTGCGACGTTCAGTCGCTTTTTTGGTCGTATTTTCTGTCTTGTTGTTCTTGGTGTCGTGGTGCTATTTCGTGGTATGTCCTTTCCTTTTTCTACGTCCCCGCCCTGGCGTCGAGCGTTGTTTCTGGCTTACTCATTGTTGATCCCCTCAGGTGATCACTACATCTCCTGGCCATGCTTGTCAGGTGGGCGATTCATCTAAAAATACCGCTCGCTTATTTGTTCCGCTGATGTCCGACGTCTATCGGTCCACAGTATACCCCCACAACTACGAGACCGGGATACGAACACAGCAACATATCGTCCACGCTGAACTCGACAGACATCCGCGGAACTTCTTACGAACTCCTACATCCCATCTCCACCGCCCCTGCTCATCCTGCCGTGCATGACCCTGCAAGAAAATCGAATCCGCAACAGTCTTCGCTCGGTTATGGGAAGGGCAGGGCGGTCGCGTCCCAGGTTTCCGTCACGGCTTCTCCTATTGCCAAGAAGGAGCAGAGTTTGCACTCGCAGGCATCTATCCGTGCAATCGAGGAAGCACGTGCTCCGGATGCGAACGGGGCAGCCGAGTCCTTTCATGGTGCGGACTCCACGGTGTTGCCTACCCATGCGGATAATCATCAGCCGAGACATCCATTTCAACCACCATTATTCACACGACGTCCGACGACGACACCTGTACTTTTACCGGAGTACCGATATTGTAGTAGGTGCCAGATCATCAAGCCTTCCAGAACGCATCATTGTAGAGCTTGTGGTACAGTAAGTTATATCTTTTTCGTCGCCTCCGCGATCGTCATTCTAACCCGGTGTCAAGTGTGTCCTGAAGTACGACCATCACTGTCCTTGTGGGTACACATTTCTTGTCAATTCTGTACGCCCATATGTATACTCCATTTTTAGGGATCGGGCAGTGTGTTGGTGCATTCAACCAAAAGGTATGATTATGACCTTGCTTCTGTAGTGTTATCGTTTAACACTAGTTCTACCAGTTCTTTGTCAATTTCCTTTTATGGGGAACGCTATCCTGGCTTTGGGTGTTTGTGACACTTCTAGTCTACAACGTGAGGCCGCGCACCTCTGCGAACACGGAACTTGATCCCCAGCAAATTGTCGTGACAGCCCTGTTGGTTACCGTTATACTGGAGTCGTAGTAAGGCCATGACTGACTAGACGCCTTTTCAGTGCTGGTCTGCTTGGGCTGTTCTGCTTCCTCGTGCTCTCATCGCAGCTTCATCTAATCTCTTTGAACCAAACGACTGTCGAGTCGCTCCAGACGAGGTCGATGCGGGATCGGGAGCAGGAGTCGTTATCCAGAATGCATAGATGGTATCAAATAGGGTGTGTTTGCCGATAATCGGGGCCGTTCATGCGACGTTATCTAACTGGATGCATCACAGTGCAAAACGACGGACACGAAAGGAATGGGATAGGGAGTGGGGCAGGATCGGAGTCGAAGGAAATCTGTGGTGGCTGGGCAGCTTCAAAGCAAACTGGGAAGCAGTGATGGGGAAGAACGTATGGTGGTGGATTTGTGCGTAAATTTTTGTTTGCATTCGAATGACTGATTGCTGACGCCCAGTTTATGTTTTCTTTAATGTAGTACCCATCGGATACCCCCTTGGCGATGGCTTAAACTATCCAACTAATCCACGTTTCGACGGTGCTGGGAGATGGAGAAGACGGAAGGAATGGCCGCCCGATCTACAATGATGCAATATTTATTTTACCTGTCATATATGTATATTTCGAGCCGGATGGTATGTACACTGAGTACTGATGGACCGAAAGATAACAAAATGGACTTTGGGAGATAAGTACACGGACGGACCTTGCCCGCTTTGTTCGGAGCGTTTTCTCACAAACATCCACTGTACGATCCGAGTCACATTTGTCCACACGTTCTTACTACTAGCTTATACTTACCAACATGGCACCTGCGACGACTTTCCCAAGCAACGATCCTGCCGTTTCAAACGGCCATTCTAACGGTGCTCATGCTCGCAAGACGACTGAGAAGTTGTCGTCGGCGAGTCTCATTCAGATGGAGTACGAGCACAGTGCGCACAAGTAAGTGATCCAGAGGTCTGGACCCCATAGATCGTCGGGTTCATGGCGGGCCAATCATCGTTTGAGGGGACCTTGGACACTGCGGAGGAAATGCTCGTTTATACTGACGAATCATGTTATTCCCTCTTCTCTTCGCAGCTACCACCCGCTCCCGGTCGTCTTCGATTCCGCAAAAGGCGCCAAGTGAGTCTTTTTCGCCAATTGGAGCCGGCGATCTCCTGATCGACCTCTTTTATCATAGAGTATGGGATCCAGAAGGCAACGAGTACATCGACATGCTCTCTGCGTATTCGTAAGTCGATTTCCTTGGAGGCTGTTTCCTCGAATTCTCACGATGCGGGTCGTTTCAGCGCGGTGAACCAGGTCTGTTGTTGACTTTGTATTTTGGGATTGGGGCTCACGCATCGCAGGGTCACTGTCATCCGAGGATCGTGGCTACGCTCGTAGAGCAAGCACAGAAGCTCACCCTCTCATCTCGCGCGTTCTACAACTCTGTCTTCCCGCGGTTTGCGAAGCAGATCAAAGAGACCTTTGGCTATGACCGGGTCCTCCCCATGAACACCGGCGCTGAGGCGGTGGAAACCGCGCTCAAGGTGGCCAGGAAGTGGGCGTACGAAACACCAAGCAAGGACGTCGACCCGGGCAAGGCAGTCGTTCTCAGCGCTGCGGGAAACTTCCACGGGCGTACCCTGGGCGTGATAAGGCAAGTGGTGATGGGTGCACGTTCGTGGACCGTGTGGCTGATGCGATTTGTTCTTGTTCGGATCCGGATCGTTTCGGATAAAGCTTGAGCACTGAACCGGAGAGTCGTGAAGGGTTCGGACCGTATCTCGCGGGCGTGGGTCCTACGTACAAGGATCAGACCGGGACTGCGAAGAATATTCGGTATGGTCACATCGAAGATTTGAGGGAGGCTTTCGATCACTATGGGAAGAACGTCGCTGCTTTCTTGGTGGAGCCAATTCAAGGCGAAGCTGGGTAGGTGTATTCGAAAGGCATGCATGCGCAATCTTATACAGCATTCGCAGCATCGTCGTTCCTCCGGTGGGCTATCTTCGAGAGGTTCGCAAGCTGTGCACAGAGCGGAATGCTCTGCTCATTTGCGACGAAATCCAAACGGTCGGTGTTGCCTCGTTCGGATTCTGACGGCTGATGTATCTGGCACAACAGGGACTGGCGCGAACCGGAAAGATGCTCTGCTGTGAGCATGAGGGTATTCGACCGGATATGGTTCTGTTGGGCAAGGCACTCTCTGGCGGAGGTCCGTCGCCGTTGTTCTTTTGGTGGTTACGGGATGTACTGACAGGCGTTCTGACTTGACAGTTTATCCTGTTTCTGCTGTTCTTGCTGATCGCGCTGTCATGGACTGTATCGGCCCTGGCCAGCACGGTAGCACATACGGAGGGTACGTTTGCGTCCACCCCGAAAACGAAGAAGCTGTGTGTAACCTGGGCTGACTTGGAATTCTTTCCAGGAACCCTTTGGGATGTGCGGTCGCCATGACGGCCCTGGACGTGATTCAAGAGGAAAAATTGGCTGCCAACGCCGATCGCCTGGGTCATGTCTTCCGCGAACGTATGAATGCGCTTAGGACCAAGTCACCGTTGGTCAAGGAGGTTCGCGGCAAGGGTTTGTTGAACGCCGTCGTGATCGACGAGTCAGCGAGTCTCAAGGGACATACTGCATGGCAGTTTTGTTTGCTGTTGAAGAGCCGGGGCGTGCTTGCGAAGCCGACGCACGTCAACATGTGAGTGACACTGTGTTTTCTCTCGACGGGTGTTGATATGTTACCGTCAGCATTCGTTTCGCGCCTCCGTTGGTGATTTCGGATGAGGAGCTGGAGACGGCGATGAAGAAGATCGAAGAGTGTTTGGATGACTTTGACAAGGTGGGTTGCTGTGTCGGGCGGATTTGTTTGACGGGGGCTCAACGGTCTTTATTTTCGGCCAGCTCGATGACATTCCGGGCGAAGTCGAAAGCGAGAAGGGCTACCAGGACACGCTCGACAACTAATTCGTGTTTGGGCATCTTTCTTTTCATCTGTGGACTTGGAGACGTGCGATTCACGACCATATTTTCATATAATATGCGTAATTCTGTCCTCCCACAAGTCTCGCATACGAGCACACAGGCTGTATAATAGTACGGAGATCGATGTATTATCTAGGTATCGGAAGTGATTATTATTGTTTGGATACGTGATCGATCGACGTTCGGTGCGGGTCTTTCCTGTGCTTGAGCTCTGTACCACTGAACAGAATTTCGCATAATAGGGTTGCGATTGTTCTGTTCGAGGAATTCGTACAACGCGTGGACGGCAATGTCTCGATAGGGCTGCAACAATGCAGCCAATAATTTCTCTTTCTGTTTTTGGCGAGAGAGGAGCCTTAAGTACTGGAGAGCGTAAAGAAGTGGTGAGTATATTAATGAGACCTGCACCATTCAAAACCTACCTTGTAGTGGATCCAAAGGGACACGCAAAGGATTGCTATTGAGGGGATTGTGAGCATTGTTGTTCCATGCAGCGACGAGGATTTCTCGTAAATACATACGTGTTTTTATCGCCTCTAGACCGTTTCAGAAACCGCCGTACGTTGTGTCCAAGATACCGTTTGATCTTTGAACAATCCCACTGAGGAGGATGAAAAGTTGCGTCAGCTTGAGTCGGTAGTATCACCCGGTAAGTCACTGGGATGTTCAAAACATGGGAATGCACTAGATCAAGAACGTCATGGGAAAATTGGTCATGCGAACCTTCGGCGTCGGATTCCGGGAAATCCTAGGGAGTACCTTTTTGCAACCGGATCCAACCCAACTCCAGCTTCAAGGGGCTCGGACGTGTACAGCGATGACATCGCCGAGTGTACAGGGATTGCGTCGCAGAAACATTCACACCGTTGACCCTGATCCGGACGGGACACAGCATCCGAGCCCCTCAGGAGGAGATTATGCGGAGGTCGTATGGGGTAAGACACCCAGTGGGGAAGGTGCGTGGCCGCTGTGTGAGCGCACCGGCATTATGTGAATGATCCGTTCCCCTTTTTGATATATGTATAGTCTTCCGCGTGCCTACCACGCACGACGTGTTGACGGCACTGCTCCACCCGGCCTACCCAAAGAGTCACCTGGACGTACTCAATCTATCCCTACTTGGATTCCAGCTCGTCCTGTTTTGGGTTTTGCCGCGATCAGCTTCGCGTGCGTTCTTTTTATTTTATTTCACGTTCTGGCGCACTGCGTACAACGCTGGGCTGGGATGGGTCCTTACGAAGCAGAGCAAGAAGCGGTGGATCGTGCGCGAGATCAAGAGGTTGGGATGGCTAGATCATGAGCGTAGGCCGGTCGTGAGAAAGTGGATTCGAGCGCAGCTCGCGGGGAAGATGGGAAAGGATTACTCCGTTGATGTGGGTGGCCAGTTGTGATCGATAGATATACTGACATTATTTTGCTTTTCTTTTTTTAGGAGCTCCCGTTGGAGTATAACGCGTGGCTATTGTTTAGGCAGTTGGTCGACGTCATTCTCCTCAAGTACGTCTTCGACGGAGATAATGGTGGTGAAGGTGCTGACGCTCTTGTCATCGTGGCAGTGACTTCCTGGCGTATTGCTTGTTTGCCTTTTCTTGCTTCCGAGTTCCTGAAGGACTCTCGTTCACCGTACATGTTGTTCGGTAGGTGATCATCCCGACATGGGTCCTTTACATGACACGACGCGTTTACAGCTGGATCGGTGGCATTACGCTGATCGCTTTCAATCTCTGGGTCAAATTGGAGGCGCACCGCGTCGTGAAAGATTACGGCTGGTACTGGGGCGACGTCTTCTTCCAGCGTGGTAACCTGGTCTTTGATGGTGTGTTTGAGCTCGCACCGCACCCAATGTACTCTGTCGGCAAGTCGTTACGTTCATTCCCTTCTGAAATGCTTCAATGATGGATGTCTTGCAGGATACGCGGGCTACTATGGTCTGTCGTTGATCGTCGGCAGCTATACCCTCTTGTTCGCGAGTCTGTTCGCTCATGCAGCTCAATTTGCTTTCTTGGTGTTCTTCGAGAATCCACGTGAGCCTTGGGACACTTGCTATATCGACGAGCATTACTCAATGTCGTGTCAGATATCGAGCGAATGTACGGTAAACGCCAACCAATCGCTGTGCGCAAGCCCCTACCATCGACCGGTCTCCGGAACCAGAAGGCCAGTACGCTTTCAGAGGCCTCCAACCAGGACAGCACGGAAGCTTTTACGATTCCGCCTGTGACAGAAGGAGAGACTGCTTCTGAAACAGACTTCGAGACCAACTACGAGGTCGATACGCCGACGGGAAGGTTAAGCAACAGCCCTGCACCATCCATGAGCCACGAGTCTCTCAGCACGGTCGAGGAGCGACTGGCCCAACAGCCGGCGTCGGAGCACGATCTGTATCACAAGTACTTTAGACGTGACATCGTCGGACTTCGTAACATCGATTTACTGCGGTAGGGAGTTTGTCCTCTCAATGAAGAATTTGGCTCAGCCGAATTCCTCATGTATCAGGTCTTCGGATGCGATGTTGCTGCTGCTGATATTCTACATATTGGTCGCTTCTTGTCTTCCGATCATGTCACATCAGACGACACTCGCGTTGCACTTTGCTCACGCATCAACTTGGTGTATCTTCCACAGTTTTGGATTGGGTCTTCTTCTGCGAGCGCAAAGCCGATCCAAATTCCTCGTTCGCCACTTCCTCAAGAATTATCCCTATCCCGCCAATGACAATGGCGAAGGTGCGGTGCAGGAGGCGTTCACGAACTGGAAATCGCTGTTCAACATGAGCTCGTGCATGACTTACAGTGTGTATCCTCGTCGCCTCTTGCTCTTCTGTCCCACTAATACAACCTTTTCTATATAGTATCCCTTGTTGGTCTCGCCTGGAAGACCTATGAATTGCCAATGACGTGGACGGAGGGCGATGATCTTTTGTACCACACTTTGGGAGCGGTACGTTCGTCTCGTCCTGCTCTTGTACATAGATGCTCATTCTTGAAAGCTGCTGATCGGCCTTCACATATGGACTGCCATGGAGTCGTATGAAGTTCTCGGTGATTTCGGTAGTCAACTTCGCACCACCAGAAAAACGTCTGCTGATTTGACATGCTCAGGATGGTTCTATGGAGACTTTTTTGCACAAGGCTTTCCTACCCATTTGGAATACACTGGAATTTTCCGGTAAACTTTTTCATTCGTGTTTCGACATCTCTCTTGCTAACGGAAGTGTGCAAAGGTTCCTCAATAATCCGGAACTCATGAGTGGTGCATCGTTCCTCGGACTCGCGCTTATTAGCGGCAGCAAACTTGTAGGCTTCCTTGCGGTCTTGAGATTCTTCGCACACTTGTGGTTCTTGCGCAATGTAGAAACGTTCGTCTCGTCACTTTTTGTCTCTTGATGGTTGACCTTGCAAACTGATCACGGCGATAGTCCTCACATGCGGCAACTGTATGGGGATAGCTTGCGCAAGGAAGCAGGTTTCGTCAAGGTGATTAAGAATGTCGCGAGCAAGAATGTACGACTGTTGGAGTCTCGCGCCGGGCGTCATGCACCACGGATCAGGAGAGTCGCGAAGGAGGTCAAAGGGACCTTTGACAAGGTGTTAGAAGAAAGTGCCGATGTCGTGGAAGAATTTTTGGCAAAGTGTGAGTCAGGTGTGTGCTTGTTGGTATTTGAACTGAACGCTCGAGCAGCGAAGCCAAAGATATCAGAGGTCGTACAAGAGACGAAGGTGCTTCTTCAGCAATCTCGCGAACACCTAATCATAACGTGAGCTGCCCACGTTACCAGCCGCTCCGGGTGCTGATATTCTGCTTTGCTCAGACGCGTTGCAAATGACTTGTCTTCTTACGATTCGGCCAAGTACAAGGTCTCGATTTCTCCAAGTAGATCTGGTGATATGCGATTCCACCTCGGCGAGCCCATTCATGTCAAGTGGGAAGCTCCCGAGCACCACTCTCGGCGTGATTGGATTGGAATTTACAGAGTATGGCATTTCATTTCCTTTTGGATACAATTAATCAATAATAATATGGAACAGGTCGGTGCGAACAAGTCGACATTGATTACGAAGATATTGTCGTTTGGGCGCTGGGTTCCTGCTCACACTGATGAGGAATGGGACGACAGTGTGTCGCTCGACAATACCCTCGCAACCCCGGGGTGTCCGGAAGCAGAGACTGGGACCGTTGTCTTCCAGGGTTCGACGCTTCCATGGACGGTTGGGCGATATGAGGTGCGTTTCTTTTCAGGCCGCTGCGCCTATACATACGCACAATTGACGTTTGTAAATCTAGGTTCGTTATCATCTCGATGATAAGTACAACGTTCTTGGGATTGACGGGCCACTGGAAATTTATGGTGAGCCCCGTCAATTTACAATTGTTGCATCAGTCACCTTTAACGCGATGGAAATGATCCAGTGAGCAAGCCGAGCTCGCTCGATTTCACATCTACCAGAGCATGTCTGGCAGAAATCATTTCCCTGTGCTTGGACAATGATCCGCATCTAATCCCGTTGTCCTGCGGCGGTGTGCGGGATCAACCTGAGAGCGTAGATGTCGGCGAGCCCCATGACGTCGACGCACGAGATCCAGACGACTTTATTTTCTGGTCGGAGCGCCAGGCGAAACGTATATGCGTTGCGATCGAACAGGCGTTTAACGTGGAGTACGTTCCCGAGGTCGTCATGGCGGACGCCAACTTGACCACGCTGGCGAATCGGATTTTGGTGTCGAAGCAACTATTGGTCTCGTGATTTTTTCGGGTTGTCGGTGGACATCTAAGGTTTTGCGGCGATTCTCCTTAATTTTTGCGTATTTAAACGACACGATATGGTGTGTCAGGTATGTTATAGGGGCAGACTCTGGTAGTTCATGTAGCGTACGTAAGTAATTAAATTAACGATCACGTCCTATCGACTCCACCGCCGCCGTCTGGCAGACGTTGGTCACAAACCATCGTTGAATCTCCACAACACGGCGACCACATATGTACGAGGAGGGGGTACAGCGAACCCCGTGTCAAATATGACACGCCAAGAGATACGCAGTTACTTTCCGTTTGGCCCGGACGTGTTGGCCCATCACAGCAGTCAGCGGGGACCGCGGCGAACCGAAGGTCTCTGTCGCTTCACTTTTTCTGTCTTTCTTTTAAGTCACGACGACGACGGTGGCGGCGGTGGCGACGGCTGGCGTAGGACGCGGATGGGATTGGACGCGTCTCCAAGGTCCGGATGCTCCGAGGGAGGAAATCGCGGAGAATTGAAGAAGCAAGGGGCTGGTGAGTATTCAATGGCGTGGCCGATGAGGAGGTCGGGTTGTCCTTGCAGTCGCAGGCCGTCGACTCGGAGATCTTGGGGTGGTGAAACGGGGTGGATCTGGACGTGCTGCGAATTCGTGCTTGCGGAGGTGAAGCGGTTGTATTTTTCTTTCTTTTTCTTTTCTTCTGAGTGCAGCGTTCGTATTCGAAATGAACGCAGGCGGAGGTGTATGAGGCATCAGACTCGAGTTTGTTCGCTGGAGCAGGTGCTTCCGAGGATCTAGTTCGAGTCTCCGTGCAATTGAATATCATAATCTGACGAGTTCGTATTGCTCATTTTTTCACGTTCAGAAGCAACAACCCCAATTTCTTCTCGCCGTTCAATCAAAATGGACGATGCGAGATTATACATCTGGGGGAAGAGTATTCATGTATCATGATGAATTCAGCACGGACGTAGAAGATTCGCTTATCCGTGTTTACTTGTGTTCTCACTGGCAACATCTGAGTCACTAAGTAATACCGGTATACATAATGTATTTTCATAGGACTTGACTCTGATTCCGGACGTCGAAGTTCCTGTTGCCCGCTTGACGTAAAGTCACACATTTTTTTTGGAACGGCCATGTCATCACTTTATCACCGCTTCCAACCACACCCCGAGTCAGTTTTACCTCAACACTTGTGTAAGTCTAACCAATGCAACAACCGAAGTTTAGGCTCGACCCTTCGGATATGCTACTACTGGATAATCTGTGAACTCAATATTTTCTATCCAGTGGTATCACTTCAGCTTGAAGATCAAAACTTTCTTACAGGGTCAAGTACCGAAGAGGGTAGTTTTACATCGCAGATGGTCGAGCCCCTATTATTCCAAGTCCATCAGAATGCCGGAAGTGTGATCCGGTGATTGATGGGAAGCTGGGGCGGCGGCTGCGCACGGGTTATCTCCCCACAGATTATCAGCTATCTTCAAGCGCTACAAATGATTCCCAATCCTCACAGGATAAAACTGGCAATGACTTCCGAGGGTTCGTTCTTTTGATCTATTCATTGCAATCATCCATACCATACTTATACCCACCCATATATGATGTTGCAGCATTCTGTGCATTTTCAATTGTGGTGCAGGTGAGCTACAACGTTATATTTTGTGATGGTATTACGAAATGAGGGTTTTGGTCGCTTGTCTATTTTGACCAGATAGGCACCCAGTGGCCGAGTCAGCCCCAGGCAGGTTTGCGCCCACACGTGCGGCTTCCTGTGCTTGCTCAACCCCACCTCTTCCTCATCGTTTCTTCCCCCATCATCCCCCGACAACAACATCTGTTGTACACCCTGTGTTTATCTCGTCCAATTCGTTCGAATCGTTCCACGGTACCCTGGCCTTGAGGCATCGACAGCCAAAATAAACCGTTCCGCTAAATATCATACTTGATCTCATGGCCGATCGGCGACACCAATCCCACAACTTTCCCCAGAACTTCGCACATAACTCCTTCCAACAATCGCATATCCCGCCACCGCATATTCCATCACCGCATATCCCACCACCACATATCCCACCACCGCCATTGCGGTCACAGCAACACAACCCTCGAGCACACCAAGCGCCGTCTGAATTTGGGCATCATCATGTATATCCTGGCTGGAGGGATACCCCAGTTCGGGACACATACAGTCACGAAAAGCGGGATGGTGATTTCGCTGAGTCCCACAATCACCAGGCAAGTCTTTCCCTGATAACTGATCACGCTCACTATATATTGACACTTTTGTTTAGATGCAAGGGTCTGTGCGAGGTCCAGTTCACTCTCAGCATGGTCGAGGCCGACCTGTTGTTCAACAAAATCAACAATATGCCAGACCGAATGGACAGGGTACAAACCACCCTGATTCCTACAACGCCCAGGTCAATCACCCTCAACCTGAATTCCCGACGCGTGCTCCCAGCGAACACATGAATGCCCGGCAACAGATGAATCCTCGAGTGTTCAATACAAACACTGTGATGCATGAAGCAGATATGAACAACCATATCGTCTCTCATCGCAAAATACCGGGTCAAGAGGATACTACTCGTTTCAGGCAGCCAGGTCATGGTGTCCAACATGCCCCAAACCAGTTTGCCTCCACATCACTGCAGCCCTCTCACGACCAACCGCGCGCTTTCCCTCTGCCAGGCGCTCCGCCTGTCGGCGGTATGGGCCGGAGTACGATACCAGGAAATCAGCCAATGGGGGGTCCACCAGCAAGGAGAATGATGACGGAGTTCCAGGAGAATAGTTACTTACGCAATGGAACCTCACAATCCGATGACTCAACCTCTATGGGATTCCAACCGACGACTTATACGAGTTCCCAGGAGAAGAGTTACTTGCGCAATGGAACATCACAATCCGACGACCCAACCTCTATGGGATTCCAACCCAAGACTTATACGAGTTCCCAGGAGAAGAGTTACTTACGCAATGGAACCTCACAATCCGACGACCCAACCTCTATGGGATTCCGACCGAAGACTTATACGAGTTCCCAGGAGAAGAGTTACTTGCGCAATGGAACCTCACACTCCGATGACTCAACCTCTATGGGATTCCAACCGAAGACTTATACGAGTTCCACTGCCAGTGATCCTTCCGTGCAACACAGAATTACTCAGCGCCGTGCTGAAACCGATCACACGGAGGCATATTACGGGAACCCGTCACCCTCCAACATACCTGATAGGTGGGTCCATCGCGTTACCAAATATTTAATTATTGTTGACTGGCTCCTCCCAGCTTGCAGCAGCAATTTGAGCGGCTTAGAATACCAGACACACAGGTCGTTGGTTCATCCACTCGGACTTACCAGCCTGCTATGGCCACGATCTCAAACGGAGGTATTGTGCGTGAAGACGCGCAGAAAGCTCACAGACATGATTCAGACAGAATGTGAGGGTCTGTGCTCACTAGAAAGTCCACTCACGAGCTCACCTTGGTGATAGTCACAGTGGATTCTCGTATGACAAGGACCTGTTTAGGAATCTCACTCGGGAGGGCGATTACCCGGTAGCAGGAGGTGGGTATGCGGATGTTTATAAAGGTACATTGAGCTGCAAGCAGACAGCGATCAAAGTAATTATCGCACGTTTCTTCCATTGCAGCACTGAAACGTTGTTTAGGTAGCAATAAAAGTCATCAAGATGTACTCCAACGACAACGACATTCAAAAGAAATTGCAGGTGCAAACGAAACCACTCTGCATGTTTTTTGTCCTCTGACATTGGGATTTATTTTAGCGATTGCAACGTGAAATAGAAGTATGGAAGAAGCTCGACCATGACAGTGTTTTAAAGTTGTTGGGAACAACCTCCGGATATAGCCAGTTTCCCGCAATGGTGTGCCCATGGCTTGAAAATGGCACACTGACGTCATATCTCGAACGCTGTGGTGAGAAACTAGAAATGCCGCGAATCCTTATGCTGGTAGGCATGGTTGTGATATGTGTGGCTATTTAATTTAAGATTTCCATCCCTTTCGTGGTATAGATTTATGAGGTTGCCTCTGGCTTGCAGTATTGTGAGTGGTTGATGCTACCACACGTAGCCTTGATATGAAACGTTCTCCGTGCAGTGCATTCGCAATCCGTCGTCCATGGTGACTTATCAGGTGTAAGCATCGCCACCCAGTATCATGACATGCTCTCTGACATGCTGATGTGTAGTCGAATGTACTCGTTGACGCGAAGGGCCAAGCTTGCATCGCCGACTTTGGCCTCTCGACGATATTGCATGAATCGGGGGTGTCGGCGTTCGTTGCGCCCTCCACCGGAAAACTGAGGGTAACTTTACGGTGGGTAGCCCCGGAGTTACTTGATCTTCAGGAAGTTGGGAACGCGAAGAGTTATACCAAGCCAAGCGACATATATTCGTTTGGTGGTATCATGTTGCAGGTTTGTGCCGTTCCACTATCGCATCGCCAGTGTGCGACTTTTCGCACTCGTAGTAATGCATTTGATGCCAAGCAGATTCTGAGCGGCAAAATACCTTATGACTATTATCCCCGCGACGCGCAGGTTGTCAAAGCGATCAGCAAAGGGGAGACAACCAAAAGGCCGAATGATTCACGTGTGACGAATCGTCGATGGATGTTCATTCAGCGATGTTGGTCTCCCATCAGCGTGGTTTATAAACGGCCATCTAGTGACGAGATCGTCACATTCGCGAAAGATGATCTTGTCGGGAAAGATATCCAGGCAGGAGCAACCGGAGTCGTGCACGGGTCGCGATACCCCACGCCTTAGATTGTTCACCATCTGGTGCTCGAGTCCATGGTCACTTGGAAGTCGAAACGGTAGGGACGAAAAAAGTACGCAGGATTTTTGATGGTGGCTTTCTTGATTCGGAGACGTTGGTTCTATGATTGAGATTGTTCTATTGTTTGAAGTAAACAAGTTTGTATCATATGTAACATTTACTCCTTCCGAATGGAACATGGGACAAAAGGTCAATCTCTGCTCGATCGATCACCCCTCGCGCATGTTGGGCGATAAGAATATGTGTCGTGGAGATATCCACAGACAACTTGAATGAGGAGGGCATCGATCTTCGGGGTTGACACATACTTCGCTCCCAGATGCATAAGATGTGGATCTAATGCCAGTACTCGAATAGCCGTCCGATGATTATAACTTGTACATCACAAAAATTGATAAATCATAATAATCCCATGTACATACTGTAGTTTGTAGAACCATTGTATATGATGATATAATGTCAACGAGGTAACATTGTCGAACATATTGGCATATACATTATTCGTGTGCACTGATTTTGTCTATCGTACGTGGTACATGAGTATGTACATCAGGAAATCAATGAGATTTTGATAAGGCATTACATTTATTTATCATTTTTGCCTACTCTATCCTTTTATATCATTACGACACAGCCACAGGTCATGAGAGGTAACCACCGGCAGAGTCGTTGAGACATGATATATCTCTGTCTTAAAGATACAACTTGTCTCTTTCATCGCGGCCAGATAGAGCAATGCACTTCTGTTTTGAATGACAATCTAATCCATTCCGAGCAACTTCGAACAGCTCTGGCAGCCCTCGGCGTCTTACAATTGTTCGCAGTAAGTATTAAATTATTTGTTACGACTTTCAGATGCTTATGGTCGATGGTTCTCGTATTGGCACTCAATGATAGATGAATCTGCTTCCGCCTTCAAGGACAATCTGATCTATTCCGAACAACATGGCCAGCTCAGGCGACCTTCTACACCTTACAAGTTTTCGCGGTAAGTGCTAAATTATCCATCATGACTTTCAGACGTTTACGGTCGACAGTTCTCGTATTTGCGCTCAACGATCGATCAATATGCTCTCATATAGGATGACAATCTGAACCGTTGTGAACATTATGAACAGCTTGGGCGGTCCTCTACGCATTATAAGTTTCTGCGGCAAGTGCTCACTTGTACGTTACAACTTTTGGATGCTTAAGGTCGTCAATTCTCGTATTGGCGCTCAACGATCAATCAGTGCGCTCCCGTCTTGGACGACCATCTGATCCGTTGCGAACATTATGAACAGCTTGGGCGTTCCTCTACGCATTATAAGTTTCTGCGGCAAGTGCTCACTTGTACGTTACAACTTTTAGATGCTTACGGTCGACAATTCTCGTATTGGCGCTCACGATCAATCAATGCGCTCCTGTCTTGGATGACAATCTGATCCGTTCCGAACATTATGAACAACTTAGGCGGTCCTCTACGTCTTACAAGTTTCTGCGGCAAGTGCTAAAGTATACGTTCCAACTTTCAGATGCTTACGGTCGATGGTTCTCATATTGGCGCTCAATGATTGATTAATGCGATCCTGTCTTGGATGACAATCTGATCCGTTCCGAACATTATGAACAACTTAGGCAGTCCTTGTACGCCTTACAATTTTCTACGGTAAGTGCTAAATTATACGTTCCAACTTTTAGATGCTTACGGTCGACGGTTCTCATATTGGTGCTCAACGATCGATCAATGCGCTCCTGTCTTGGATGTGTCACAATCTGATCCGTTCCGAACATTATGAACAACTTAGGCAGTCCTGTGCGCCTTACAATTTTCTGCGGAAAGTGCTAAATTATACGTTCCGACTTCTAGATGCTTACGGTCGACGGTTCTCATATTGGCGCGCAATGATAGATCAATGCGTTCCTGTCTTGGATGACAATCTGATCCGTTCCGAACATTATGAACAACTTAGGCAGTCCTGTACGCCTTACAAGTTTTTGCGGTATGTGCTAAATTATATGTTACGACTTTTAGAGATACTTACGGTCGACGGTTCTCGTATCGGCGCCCAACGACCAATCAATGCGCCCCCGTCTTGGATGACAATCTTCACAGTAAGTACTAAACTATCTCTTCAGGCCTTCAGGTGTCTACGAATGATGGCTCTCATTATGTCATCGTGATGTTCAATGGTTGATCAATGCACCCCAAGATGTAACCAGGGATATGAAAATATTCGTATTTTGCAAGCAACATCTAGTAATAATGCACGAAAGCTATTTAGTCTTCCACACCAACGTTGACATTATATTCCGCTCGTTTCTGACGGATTCGCGCTAATGGACTATTTTTGGATGGCAGTCGTTCTGTCGTAGTATAAAGTGGAAAGATTTGTCTGTTTTGAAAACATTAGTGCAAAGTTCGTCATTGAGAGCCATAAGCGAACCTGTTCCACCAAGTGATGAGCTGCGCGACTTCATCAGACTCAGAAGGATCGTCCAGTAGTTCCATGATGCTGGAGTAAAAACGTTCGGAATCTGTGACGAGATCAGTACGGGAAAAGACTTGAGCAGAGCTAAGACTGAAGCGAGTCTGTACAAATGCAAACGTGTCAATCATCGTTTGAGTGTCGAGTGATGCCTACAAACCTGCGTAGCGACATACGCAATGGATGCCTTCGTCACGCAACGCATCCCATGGATACGTGCGTTCCCAGATCGAGTCGCTTTTGGTTCCTGATCCACGGAACTAGGTGAAGTAAAAATATGTTTGTAGGCCTAAAAACTGTTGAAGTTACGAATGTCATGGTAAATGAATGCGAGTCACTCACAGAGATGAGAAGGCCACTCCGGAGGACACCATTCCATGGGTCTTCCGCGTCGTATGTATAGTTTGCATACAAGAAGACCGGCCACTGGTCTCCTGCAACCTGGATTTCTCCATTCATAAGTTTTGTTCTCGTCCTATATTCAAGGAGTAGATTAGATCTAGAAATGATAACTACAGGTCGAAATAGCTCACTGAGTGTTTGACCAATCCAGACCCGCGGGGCACAAAAGTGCCCCAGTACGCTCATGGTTGAACCCTCTTCCCGACTTCACGTTGCGTGGGATATGCGGGTTCAGCGACTGTCCCTTGGGGGTAATCCAATCGATAATTGCACCTTTCATGCCTTTGGTGTCGTCTGCACGAGCACCATTTACACCCTTTTGTATCTATGGGGAAATTTCAATAACGAAAATATTTTAGCTGAGTGAACTTACCAATTCCCCTACTTCGACCACCTCCTCCTCAGAGGAACCCATAAGCCGTGCTTCGAGGCCTGGCACTAATCGGAGCAGCTCCCGAAATGCTGTAAACTCTTTCCTTTCACTGAGAGAGGATGTTCTCATCAGCATCCAGAAAGCAGAAAGTATGACGTACTCCAAAGTGAGTGACTCTTGTGTGTCACCACAGCCTTCAGACAACAAGATAATACCATTAGTTAGTAAGATTGCTACATTGCAGAAGGCATGTATAGCTCGTCCAAAATGACGACCGTGATGAACCAGTGGATCTTGTGCTGTCCTAAAACATCGTCAGCCCTCGCATCACCACTTTCATGGACCAGGACGTACGGCTTTTTCCTTGGTCCGAGCTCCAGCGCACTGGGATGAGCACGCTTCCGACCAATCGAGGCCAAATCTGAACTGCCCTCGCTGTTGTTGGACATTGCTTCAAAAAGTCTAGAAAACACGGGAGAAAGGGAGTCAAGGATAAACGTTAGCAGGTGTGAGTCAACGAGGGTCTTTATATGTGATGGGTCGGGTAAATGTTCGCAAAGTGAGCGCAAAGTGAAGGCGCGCCCACCGGGTGTCTTGCCCCTGGAACACATGTTCTGTCTGGTTCACTCAGACATTGTTTTACTGCAGTTACGTGAGGCATGAATTGATGTCGGAGTGATTCTGTCAAGTAATAGTACCACAAACCTTGATTGAAGAGGCTGGCAAAGGAACTTACCGTAGCCTGTAACCTTTTGTAATGGAGATCCCCGAGGCGACGATGTCATTCAAGGCCAGTGACTCCAACAGAGCCAAAATAGACACGCACGCCTAAAGAACTGTGGTACTCGACGAGTAAAGCATTGTATCTGTATTACAGTCTCGGAAAGGCTTTATCGCCTTCATCATACAAAATGGGGATAGTGACGTCAAACAGGCCAGCGAGGCAATAGATGGTACTTTCGCTGAGTGTGGTTTGCCTCAGCGAGACATGATCTCGTAAAT
>JBBPNI010000389.1:0-24326 GCA_038091135.1 Leccinum fibrillosum | reverse complement strand
TAGGATGGAGGGAATCCAACCAGAACAAGACTGGCTTGTTCGGTTGCTGCATTCAAGTATTTATACTAATTACATGTGCGCACAGACCAGCTTAGGGCCGGTCTGGATAAGCTGTGCTAACTATTATAGTAAGTGTTCAACGGGTGCTACCAGGATAAGTCATGTGACCTGTGGCTGTGTATGTCACGTGACTTGGAAAAGTGAAAAGTGAGAAACGAAAGGTGAAGTATATAAGTGGTCACGTGATGCTGACTAAGCAGGTCACGTGACTTCGAAAAGTGGAAAATGAAGAGGTTTGTAACAACGACCAAACCCCAAAGGTCGGCTTACCTGAATGACAGATGCCGGCCACTGGCCCCACCTAGACCTAGTACGTGATGAACTGGTTCATTGAGTGGGCTTCTGACAGGCTAGCTGCTGGCATACCAGTTCTTTGACGCAATGGAGTCCCTGTTTTTCAACCGAACTGTAAACCACATGAATAATAACAGGTCAAGCAAACGTCATTGTCCACGTATGTATTCCGATCGAATGGAGCTTTCAATTTGTTCCATTTCTGATGGGTGGCGGTATCAAGCGACGTAATTCAGTCTGGATCATTTCTTTGACACAATGGATCCATCCCTGTTTTTCAACCGAACGGTGAACTGAATAAATTTCTGAACGATGACAGGTCAAGCAAACATCATTGTCCGCGTGTTCAGATCGGATTGAGCTTTCCTTCTGTTCCATTTCTGATGGGGGCGGTATCAAAAGACGTAAGTGATTCAAACTGAGGGCGATGGCGTGAGGCATGCCAAAAACTCGCCCCTATTGATCACACCTGACCGGCCTGACCGATGCAGCAGCTGCTCCGTGTGGCGCAAGGAATACGTTATCACGAGTGCTTTGAATCGGGTGTAGTGGTTTGTTTGCTGGGCTGGGCTGGAGGCATAAATATAGGGCACAGTGTCATGGCACATCTGTTAGTTCCTTCAACTGATATGCCATCTATCTCTTGTCATATTTACATCTAACAAACCCCGTTATTCCCTTGCAATGGTAAGCTTGTTGAGAGTGGGGATCAACCTCAATAACACTTCTGGCAGGATACTACTGCTGAAACCTACGTGGCCGCGACTGACCCCAAGGACCCCAAAAAACTCCCCATAAGTTTCTCCTATTCTACCTTCGCTCATTTGACAAGCTGCTTTTAGCATTGGCCACCCATCGGGATTCCCTGGAACCATGGTGGTAATGCGATTGTTGCCGAGCAAGCCTCGGAGAATATCAACACTGGGATTCCCGTAAGTTTCTCCTCGTATCTCACCTTCGCTTGTTTGACAAGCTGCTTTTAGAAGTGGCCATTCGGGATTCCCTGGAACCATGGTGGCAATGCGATTGTTGCCGAGCAAGCCTCGGAGAATAGCAACACTGGCATTCCCGTAAGTTTCTCCTTGTATTTTACCTTTGCTTGTTTGACAAGCTGCTTGTAGAAGTGGCCGCTCGGGATTCCATGGAACCATGGTGGCAATGCGATTGTTGCCGAGCAAGCCTCGGAGAATAGCAACATTCCTGTAAGTTTCTCCTCGTATCTTACTTTTGCTTTTTTGACAAGCTACTTTTAGAAATGGCCGCTCGGGATTCCCTGGAACCATGGTGGCAAAGCGATTGTCGCCGAGGAAGCTTGAATTGAGATAAACGCTAGTAATGGAGTGTTCGTATGCAAAGTACAGCGAAGCTTCCTTCATGCGATTGTTGTACGTGTAACGATGTAGTATTAGTACCGTGGAATCCTGTGTGCTTGATTGTGCCTTGGTTGTGTGGTGGCCGAGTATCACAAACCGAAAGGTGTGGAGCAATTCTCATCGCAGTCCTGTTTTCGACTCACCGTGACTCGGAGGAAGTGTCAAGGAAATGGGTAGAATACAAGGACCGTACTAATAATATCCGAAGAGGCCTACACCCTCTCATATCACGACCACATTAGATGGAGCCGTGATCCTACTGGCAGAAGTGGTGCACACATATTATCAATCTTGGGAGAAGTTTCGAATTGAGATGGTGCCCGTCATATAACGAATTGCGTAACTTGCACAATCACCAGTGGAAGATGGTCGACGGCCCTTGATCAAGGTCGCTTTATTACCCCAGATATGTAGGCACTACAGTATATCTGTGGCGGCCGCCAGAGACCATTTCCGGGGGCTGATACGGGGCCTGAGGCCCGATATCAGGCATCCCAGATACGACTCGGAATTGCGCACCGTGACTTGCAAACAAAAATTGTGTTCATTGAGGCATTGTTTCGTGCTAAAAAAAATAGAGACCCGTTGGGCATCCATTCAGAGACGAAATAAATGAAGGGGCTAAACCCAGTAGTGATGCAAAAAAAACAGAAGATCGTTGGGATGATCGAGTCGCCTCCATATTTCGAGTTCCTTCATGATATCAAGAGATCTTCGGACATTAGCTTCCCCAACGGTCTCTCAGGTATTCTAACCTTTCCTCGCTCGAGAAGTTTGTTCAGGACTACAATGAGAATTGCTTCACATCTTCGGCTTGAAATACTCGGGCACCACACAACAAAGGCACAACTTTAATCACGCACAGTTACAGGATTTCACAAACGAGTTACGAAATACATCATCACATGAACAACAATCGCACAAAGGAAGCTTCATCGTACTTGGCATCGAAACACTCCATCTCCGGCGTTCATCTCGATTCATTCTACAGCTTGCTCGGCGACAATCACAGAGACATGAGAGCCCCGAATGCCATCACACCGCTGCGAAAAGCAGCATGTCAGAAAAGCGAAGGTGAAATAGGAGAAACTTACCACAATTATGGTGTTCTCCTGGATGGGCTCCTCCGAGGTTTGCTCACGCACAATGTCAGCGGCCGCAAACACCCAGTCGAATTCAGTACCGGCCCAGCCTATGTACTGGGAAGTTGTGTTATCGAGGTTAAGCTCCACTATGGACAAGCTTACTGGCATTGCAAAAGGAATAGCGGGGTTGGTTCGATGTAAATGTGACAAGAGATAGATGGGAAGGAACTGTTGGATGTGTCACGACACAGAGCCCCATATTTATGCCTCCCAGCAAAGCAAACAAACCACTACACCTGGGTCAAAGCGCTCGTGATAAGTTGATAACGCGTTCCTCCCGCCCCACGGTGCAGCTGCCCTCTCGGTCAGGTTAGTACTCAATAGGGATGATTGTTGTATGCCTCACGGCATCGCCCTCAGCCTGAATCACGTCTTTTGATACCGCCCAGTTCTAGTAATAAATGGTTTAGTAATAAATAGAACAAAAGGAAAACTCAATTCGATCTGAACATGCCGATAATGATGTTTCCTTGACCTGCCATCGTGCTGAGATTTATTAGTTCACAGTTCGGTTGAAAAACAGGGACCCCATTAAGTAGAAAAAATTGGCAGCTGGTCAGAAACTCATCACTTGAATGCCGTGGTTCAACCACATACAAGCGCTACCATATGATAAGTTCCACGTCGATGAGGACAAAGCATCACTTTGGCGACCTAAATCGGATTCATCAAGATGGATCCCGGAATGGGGCATGGCTCTCACCCAGGGCGTGCCACTACGCTAGCCACCCGCTTGATTCGTGGCACACCAGAGATATACCACCAACGTACAAAGACTTAAGTGCCCAGTTTTATTTCACAGCCCCGCAAAAGTTTCGGGGTGCGAACTGTCACGGTCAAGTAGCAGATCCGGGCCGGCATAGTGTAAAAGCGGAGATATAATGCATGACGGGAGAAAATCGCCTTACAATTTTGCACTTAGCTGGAAGTGACACAGATGGTACAATTCAGTCGCCTTGCTCCGGCTCGGAATGCGGCTGGGCGCAAGGTGTTCATAAAAACACCTTGACAGTGGCAACTCGTCAGGGAAGCGAGAACTGCAAGAATTGCTACGCGATAGAGCCTAGATCCAGTCGACATACCTCTTGAACTGAGTGGAAACAAGAAAACCAGACGCTTTCGGAATGACTGGTCCAGAAATCCATACATCACTGAGTGACGAGATCTGAGTCTCATGGTCTAGGGGCATGCAATTCGCGGACCTCCGCTGTTACCTAGCCCAACTGGGGTCTGCTGACTCCTGAGAGGGTCCCGATCAACGGCGCCGATCAATGTGTACATGATTCGGTCTGCGTTTAGTTTAATTATTAGGCTCTTTCAATTCATCCGCTTTGAGATCGCCGCTTTCAATGTGACAGGAATCAGCCGTTGGAAATCATTTCGTGCTGTGGAAAGTTCCGCAGAGATGCTTCACTGACGTGATGATCCGAGCGAGAACCCGAATACCAACGGTACCAAGAGGCAGTCAGAACCTGTTGGAGCTTACCACGCATCCGTGAGGGATGTGTATGTAGTTCAATGGACCTTGAGAGGCTCATCATTGTGGTGTACGACATCGTTCAAGAAAAAACGACGGGTCAAAGGAATATATAAGCGGGACAGGACAATGGCGAGCAGGGTGCAGACTCAGCTGTCACATGGTTTGAGCGCCGTGCACCAGGAACCTTGCATTGCAGCTATGACCGA
This sequence comes from Leccinum fibrillosum, assembly GCA_038091135.1. Classification (NCBI taxonomy): domain Eukaryota; kingdom Fungi; phylum Basidiomycota; class Agaricomycetes; order Boletales; family Boletaceae; genus Leccinum; species Leccinum fibrillosum. The sequence goes on along the minus strand of JBBPNI010000389.1, from coordinate 19,768 downwards.
GTTGGAGTGATGAGAACTTGAATCACTTCAAGAGGCAAGCAAGATGCCACGGTCGATCAAAACCACAGGGTCACCTCTGGGGCATCGCTTCAAGGGTGAGTCAAGAACACGAGGCCAACTAATAAGGCGAAGGATACCGCAGGCCCAGTCTGTCAGAAGGAGGTTCAAGCTCAAGCTCAAGAACTCTCGAGGGATAAAAAAAGTGGATGACAGCACAACAGCACGGACAAAGATCCCAGAAACAAAGGGGCCAATAGAATATTCGTGGATGTGACAGTCAGGTGTCGATGAGTCAATAAGCAGGCTCGCAGAGCGCTGGCCCTGGGTGAAACGAAAGGTAACAGGAGTGTGCTGGATTACGTCACGCGTTCAAGTTACTTCGTAACGACGTACCTTCATGATGCCGGCAGAGAATTGCTGGACCGAATTTGCAGGAAAGTTATCATGATTGTAGTAACCAGGTCAAGACCCGACCAGCCGCATCAGCCTCAACATGATCCTCACCCAAGACGTCCCCTTCATCCCCGTAAGTCACTCGCTCACCTGGAATCCTTCACTGCATCTCATCACCACCTGTATCAGTCACAGAACAAGAACAAACCTCCCGTGAAACTCCTACATCTCCCCGAAGACAACCAAGAGACCTACCTGTGGTACATCACTGAAGACGAATACCTAAGGCTCAATCAAATCTTCGTCGGCCGCGATTTCCAGGAGACAGGCATGGGAGGCACAAAGGTGGTGGGCCTTCCGGCAAAATGCTCAGGATGCGGAAAGTACACCGAATTCATTGACTGGTATGTTGTTGCTTCTGAGTGACGTGTTCCCTTTCCAACGATTATCAGGGTGTGGACGGCGCTTCGACGAGTCCACACGCGCAAGTTTATGTTCAATTCACTCAAGCAAGGACGCCAAGGCGCAGAGAATATGCACGACGTTTACTGCTCAGAGTGCGGCCTGCTCACACCCGTGCGGTCTAGAGACAACGCAGAAGGCGGAGCAGAGGCGCCGACTATTGCTCTTGCCAAAGTGAGTAAACACGAACCAAATTCGATCGGCGCATATTCACACTTATCCTGGCAGCCTCTCGATCGTTCCAAGTACGATTTGATGCCCGAGCTGCTTGAACGCAAGGAAGAGCTGGCAAATAGAAAGCCTAACAACGAGAAAGTGAGACCAGGCATCATTCCGGCCGCAAATTTCGTTGACATGGGTGTGCACTGCGTTTTTTGTAGGTCGTAACCTGGGGCGAATGGTGGCTAGATATTACGGGGAGCACAGCTGCCTACCGTACCCGAATTGCCAAAGACAAAGCCGAAGCCGAAGCCGAAGCCACGCTCAAGACTGAGAAGGGAAGTACAGAGGAAACTGATTTGTAAAAACTGGATAGAGTACCCTTCGCGTAATGAGCGATGATCAGATTGTACGATAGTTTGATTCTTGTGATATGGACGACCAAACCCGAATGACAGATGCGGCCACTGGCCCCACCTAGACCTAGTACGTGATGAACGGGTTCCTTGGATGGGCTTCTGACAAGCTAGCTGCTGGCATACCAGTTCTTTGACGCAATGGAGTCCCTGTTTTTCAACCGAAGTGTGAACCACATAAACAATAACAGGTCAAGCAGACATCATTGTCCACGTATTCTGATCGAATGGAGCTTTCATTTTGTTCCATTTCTGATGGGCGGCGGTATCAAACGACGTAATTCAGTGTGAATCGTTTCTTTGACACAATCAATTCCGTCCCTGTTTTTCAACCGACAGGTCAACCAAACGTCATTGTCCGCGTGTTCGTTCCTTCAACTGATACGGCATCTATCTCTTGTCATATTTACATCGAACCAACCCCGTTATTCCCTTGCAATGGTAAGATTGTTGAGAGTGGGGATCAACCTCAATAACAAGTACTTCTGGCAGGATATTGCTGAAACCTACGTGACCGCGGCTGTCAGACCCTAAGGAGCCCAAAAAAATCCCCGTAAGTTTCTCCTCCTATTTTATTATCGCTTGTTTGACAAACTGCTTTTAGAAGTGGCCACTCGGGATTCCCTGGAACCATGGTGAAAACGCGATTGTTGCCAAGCAAGCCTCGGAGAATAGTAACACTGGCATTCCCGTAAGTTTCTCCTCGTGTTTCACCTGCGCTTTTTTGACAAGCTGCTTGTAGAAATGGCCGCTCGGGATTCCTTGGAACCATGGTGGCTCCGCGATTATCGCCGAGGAAGCTTGAATCGAGATAAAAGCCAGTAATGGAGTGTTCGTATGCAAAGAACAGCGAAGCTTCCTTTATGCGATTGTTGTGTGTGTAACGATGTAGTAATAGTACGGTGAAATCCTGTGTGCTTGATTGTGCCTTGGTTGTGTGGTGGCCGAGTATCACAAGCCGAAAGGTGTGGAGCAATTCTCATCGCAGTCCTGTTTTCGACTCACCGTGAGGAAGTGTAGAGGAGATGGGTAGAATACAAGGGACCGTACTAGTGATATCCGAAGAGGCCTACACCCCTCATATCACAACCACATAAATTAGATGGAGCCGTCACCCGTGATCCTTCCAGAATTGGTGCACGTACTAGACATAATCTTGAGAGTTTCGAATTGAAATGTAGAAACGGTGCCCGTTAACGAACTTCAATTGCGTAACCAAGCAAGTTGCACTATCACTGGAAAAAAAAAGACGGTCCTTGATCAAGGTCGCTTTATTACCCCAGATATGTAGGCACTACAGTATATCTGTCAGAGACCATTTGACACCATTTTCCGGGGGTTGATACGGTCAAAAGGTGAATAATGTACAATCCCTTCTTCGTCTCAGCTTAATCGCCTGCAAGTTCGATCTATTGGCAGAACTGTTCTTGATCATGAAGTACACAACGCCTGTCTCCACCATTGCCGAGTCACAAGATATATTCGTTCGAAAATCTAATTCTCACTCCATTTTTCAGCTCATTCCTGTAATGCCTTAGTTGCCCCAGCCTCACTTCACCTCCCACAGTGAAATTGCCTTCTCCGCTGCAACGAACCGAGCCTCTTCCTGGCTCGCATGCCCCCGCTTGTCCGCGCTTGCACTTACCGCCTCCCACCCTTCCACACTGATCGTACAGACAACCAGCCCTTTCTCCTCATCGTACTCATACTTGATATCCTTCTGCTGGCGCGACGCCCACACGGACAGTCTCGACACAGGATGCAGCACGTCTACGTCGTCGCGCACGATCCGCTCCAGCTGGCTCAGCACGCCTAGCCTCCGGAGCAGTGCCCTGACGACGTCCATATCCCCCTCTGAGTCGAGGTACACCGCCCCGACGAGACTCTCGACCATATCGCTAAACAGCTTCGGCGCTTGCAGCCGCGTGAGCGCCGCCCAAGGGAACGTCCTGCCCGTCGCCAGGGCAGCCTCGATCTCATCACTGACCTTGCCGAACCGACGGAAGGTGAGCTTCTGATCCTCGAGGACGACCGGGCTCGAGTGCTGGAGACATTGGAAGAGCCAGATTGTCTGCGTCTTGGGCTGCATCACGATCCTGCCGCGCGCGTTGGGCCCGGGCATGCTCGCGTCGACATCGAGGGAGGTGCTGAGGCAGGCGTACGCGAGGAAGTGCGTGTTAACGACCGCGGACTTGCGAATGTGGATATCATGCGGTGAGTAGTTCTTTCCCGGGCACTTGTACAGGAAGTCGGCGACGATCATGTCGAGCAGGGCGTCCCCGAGAAATTCCATGCGTTCGTATGACACCGTCCGATCGTCGTACTGGTAGCTCGCGTGCGTGAGGGACTCGACGAGCAGCAACTTTCTCCGGAATGTGTACCCGACCATGTGTTCGACGTTGGCCAGCTGCGTCGACATCTCATCGGTGTGCTCGACGCGGGAGAGTGCCCTCGAAACGCAATCCGGGAGGGTGTTCCATTCAAGTCCTAGACCAAATAGTTTGGCACACGATACGCCAAGCTCAAACCCGCCGTGGAGGTACGCAGCGCCGATGAGAGACTCGACAACATCTGCTAACATCTTCGTAGACAGTTCCTCGACGTCTTTGCGCGTCTTACCACCTCCAACTACGGGTTCATCATTGGTTTCTTCTAGGGTATTCTCCGGCGTATCAACAGGCACCTCGAGTGGGGAAAGGTATAAGGGTTTGAACCGTTTAGGCGCGAAACGTGTACGGATGATCCATCGGTACATGGAACGTCGAATAGCTTCTTTCGCAAGGCGGGAGTTTGCTACAGCATGATCTTTGCGCCTGGTTAAGTATCCCTCGTGCCATAGTGGATAGGCAGCCATCAGGTTCACAGCGACGGTAAACTTCAGCACAGCGTCCCCGAGTGACTCCAGGCGTTCGTAATTGATTAGATCCTCAGCAACCCGGGCCGTCATTGCCGTTGAGAGGAGCAGAGATGGTAAGATTGAGAGAGGAGTGTGGTGGAAGAGGCTAATTCTAAGCGATTTGACGATCATGGCTGTTTCGAGACGACGAAGAATCGATGGGATGAATTGGGAATATTCACATTCCGTCGGAGTCAACAGCTCGAATTCAGAATACTTGGCAAGGAGGAGGAATTGCTTCGGAGCTGTATTGGAAGCGTCCCGCGGCAGTAAGAAATTAGATCTCTGAGGAAGAGGTTCGACGACGACGAGTGGGTACGTGACTTTGACATCCTCGAATCGCGAGTACATCTTGCGACCGCATATTTCTGCCTCTTCCTCCTCTGTAAGTCTCTCGTGATGCCAACCGACGAAACGATGGAGCTTTCCAAAGGACCGTCCGTCACGAACCCAGGTGAGGTCAGTTGAATATCCGTGGTCGGCAACAAACGCCTCGGCATTAACAGAATGGACCCTCTCCGGATGAGCCTTGTCCTCCGTCCTCGTTCCCCAATCACGCCGGGGCAGCCACGCACTAGCGTCTGGGTCCGCGTTGATGGTAAAAAGATAGGCAAAGTCGAGGCGCAACCACTCCATCCGCGCGCCATAGAGACACCAAAACAACCTCCGGGTGCACTCTTGCGCTGCCACTAAGTCTTCTTGGGACAAGCCGACTGGTTTCCCCGGACCCAGCTGGACCCCTAATCTACCCCTGTGCGGATGGTACAACACTGGCAACTCGTCCTCATCAAGTGTCGGAATCTCGACGCGCGTCAAGAGCGTCAACGCAGGAAGGCCTTCGACGACGATCTCCCTCGACCACCAATCTTTGTCGTTGCTCGACGGGAGCCACGGATTGAGCTGGCTGTTCACAGAAGTCAGCCCGTCGCGCTTATCGATGGCCTTGAGCATATCCTTGACTTCCTCTTCCAACTCTGGCTCGATGCCGCTCGGCAAGGGTAACAAGTGATCATTAAGAAGCCCAGCGCCGTACAATGCCAGATAGGCTTTGAATGCGACGTGTTGATACGCCGATCGCTTCGTGGGATATTTTCGTTCGACAGTGTACACGCGAAGTTCCGGTGGTATTCCCTTCGGCAAGGTCACAGTACAACCAAAAGGTCCCGGGTAAGGTGGTATGTCTTGCAGTTCGCCTTCGAGGGTATGCCATCCTTCGGGTAAATCCGGAGGGTCGATATCATAGAAGGCAACATGTTTGGTGTACCGAGAGTTGGGCAGGACGGAACAGAAGTGGTTCAGGTGGGATATCGCTGCCTGGAGAGTGAGTAACGCCCTGGAGGACAAACAAAATCGGTATCCACATCAACGAACGAACGCAAGAGATCGCAGCTACGTACCCTGTAGATTCGACTTTAAATTCGCAAGGTTCAAATTCGTCGTCGGCTGCCGAGTCGGGAGGGGGTGGTGGGTTTTTAACGGCCTTCCGCTGGGAATTGTACTCTGCAACCATGTCCCTTTCTGATCGCTCGAATTGAGCGATACGAGCGTCGTCGATTCCACCACTCTCGAACATGAGGACAAAGGAGCTACGCTTTCTTCTTGCGCGACCCCGACTCTGTAGCCAGCTCGCCATGTTGTTTGGAACGTCCCAGCGAATGACGTTCCCGCATGCTTGAATGTCCAGTCCTTCTTCCGCGACCGAGGTCGCGATAATGAGATTCTTTTCTCCACACCTAAAATCTTCCAGCGTGTCAGCCTGTGGCTGGCGTAGCATCTTTCGCGTGATATCCAAGAAAGCGGTGCGGTAAGAGCTCTCAGAGGAACCAAGGAGACATCCTACTCTCAACGAGCTCCGATCCTTCGTTCGAGGATGATTTTCAAAAACCGCAGCCAATGCGAGCACTGTGTCCCTTCTCGTGACGAACAGTATCCCACTGTACTCTTCGTTAAAAGACTCTGCTCGTTCCTTTTCTTCATCTAACGTTTGAAGGAGGACCCTGACTTTGTCCGAGATACCGTTTTCGATGGACTGGGGGTCATAGGAAACGGGGGTAATGTGAATCCTCTTGAGGTGGTCGACGAGATACGCCTTTTCTTTGGACTGCCACGCAGTCGTTATGTTGCTGTACGGGGAGACGCTCTCGAGGGCCATCTCGACGACGCGTTGAATGTACCAGTCCGCTGCCCATGGACCAAGGTCGTAGCAGATATCATGAGCGGTGCTGAAAAGATCTTTGATTCCCTTGTGCGTGTATGAATTGTTCTTCATTATCGTTTTGGACAGTTTCTGGTCTTGACGATTCCTTTCAAGTCCTGGGGGCATTTTCTCTAGGCTTTGGCGGAGGAAGATAACATAGGGATCCTTCTGGATATCCATAGACTCTGCCACTTTCTGGAGTGCCAAAAAGTTCTTCGAACCCAAGTAACAGTCGTTGTGTTTCCATGGAATGCTGTACAATACGCGCCTGAATTCTGGTCGGTGAACAAATGCTTCAAGTTGATCACGATGCTGCCTAGGACTACGAATGACGCTGTCGAGGTTCAACTCCAGCGTCCTGTCAAAAGGGGGTTAGAACTTTTTGCCTAGAGAATCAACGAAGCACTGATATCCACCTAAATGCCACAGCGACGTTGCCACCAAACATGGGGCTGGCAGTGAGGCCAAGAATCATTGGTCTTTCCTCTCTGACAGGCCCATGCCCGCTGGCTTTAACGGGCTGTCGCATAGGAAGGGAAAAGTAGAAGCTCCGCATGATGCAATTCATCGGATGGTCGTCGTTTGCATGGTGAGCTTCGTCGAAGACGAGGAGGCTGATTTCTTGCCCGAGATTGATGTATCCGTGACTGAGGGCATCGAGGAGAACCTGAGGAGTGGAGACGATGACGCGGTTTTTTCGGAGAACATCCTTCCATAGGTTTGGGTCAGTCCACTGTTTCGGCTCCAGACCACCGTGAATGAGCCCCGCGGATCCGATCGCTTTCTGAATTACAGTATGTTGCTGTTCGCAGAGCGCTACCGTCGGCGCAATGAACCAAGAAACCTTTATGGCTACTGATAAGCTGCAGTTCAAGTTGGAGGAGTGGTATTACCTTGTGTGGCTCACGTTCACACTCTATCTTGATACGCAGCAGAGCAATATGAGTTTTGCCTGATCCAGTATCTTGCGCGATAATGATATTTTCGACCAAGCTTGCATCCAACATCTCTTGCTGATAGCTGCGAGTGACCACCTCGTCTGGTGTCGATTCCTGTTGTGCGTCGCCCATTCCGGATTATATGCTGAGGTGGAGTGTTTCTGGTGTGTGTATGAGAGAAAAAAGACGTGCAACATACGAGAACCTTACCGTCGACAAGCAAGACGCAGAGAACTGGCCGCTTTAGGCACCCCTGGAAACGCCGAGAATCGAAGTAGCGACCGGATATATATATCCGAAGACGATCACCGACGGCCGACTAAATAGAATTATTGAATGAGAAAGGTACCAAGCAACTCATTGCTTGAGAAGCAGCGAACGGCTAGTAAGTTTTGAAAGCAAGTACATGGAGAACTTCAATGACCTCGAGTACTGAAAAAAAAAAGCTGTGTTTGATAGTGGCAGGCGTTGGGAAACACTTTCCTTGTGCGGACACTCTGTTAAACGCGCTAAACGGTGCGCAGACAAGTTCAACTCTCTCCAAGGCTGTAAGCTATCTATACATCAATCCTTGCACCTTACTTTATCAAGATATCTCTCCTTCAGATTCGGCGCATGTCTCCGCCAATACCGCTGTCTCGCATATCATCCGTAGCCACCCGATTTCTGACTGAAGACACTCGACCCCATTCCCCGCAAAATGTTGACGATATATTCCCCAATCCTACCGCGTTCGAGGACGGCCCGCACCCCGTCAAGTCACCCAAAAAATACGCTATCTTTGAGCTCCTCGAGCGACCTACCTCCTCATCTTCTGCCTTCCTTGTGCACTTTGCTTCGACATCCCTCATCGTCGTCTCCGCGTTCGTGACAATTCTGGAAACGGTTCCGAGCTTCCATTCTATCTCTCCTCGTGTGTGGTTCGGAGTGGAGACCAGTATAGTACTTTTGTTCACCATCGAATACTGTGCTCGACTTTTCGCCTGGAGTTTCTCGTGGATAACCCTCGCAAAATGGATGTTCTGTGCGTTGCATCATTCACTGATCCTGTATTCGTTTCTCACGCGTGGAATCCAATGAACAGCATTCTATGGCGTAATAGACGCACTGGCGATATTGCCTTACTACATCGAAATAATGTTACAACAAGACACCGTACGCTTTCAAACCTTCTTTTTTTTGACCATGTTTCCATGATTCAGTCAGTCAGTCTTATTCCGGTTTTCCATCCTTCGGATGTTCCGCCTCCTGCGAGTATTCCGACCATTCAGTAATAACAGCACTATTCTCCTGTAAGCATGTAGATTAACGCCTTCTCTATCCCACATCTGACACTACGCACAATGAAGAACAATCGAAGTCATGTACCTATCCATCCGACGATCTCACCATGCACTCCTCGCCCTCAGTTTCTTCATTGCAATGTTGCTCACAGTGTTCAGCACACTCCTGTAAGCTATTCTTGACTGCGCCCTGGGGCCTGAGTTCCAAATGAACCTACTTTTTTTTCAGGTACTTCGTCGAGCGAGGAACATGGGACGATATTCTGGAGACATTCATCAACTCTGATGGAGACCCATCTCAATTCTCTGTACGCCCTCCGAACTGAAGTAATGAAATCATCTCCTAACCTTTAAATACCAAATAGTCGATACCAGCAGCTGCATGGTAATACTTCTGTCTTGTCATTGTCCCTTTGATACGCTCACACCTGCCTCCTGCTTCACTTTTGCTTGTCACCAGGTTTGTTCTCGTTAGTGAGTCTTACTTTGTTGGCACATCAGCGAAACGTTAACATCAGGATTCCTACTACACTAACGCAGCAATTACGACAGTGGGCTACGGCGAGATTACCCCTCGATCTATCCTCGGCCGCTTGATCACGGTTCCACTCCTCGCATTTGGCTTGCTCCTCATCGCCCTCCCAAGTTTCGTGCTCGGCCGGGAGTTCAGTATTGTGTGGAAACAAATGGCGAACCGCGAAGTGAGTCCTCATCGCGTTCCCCTCTTTTCACAATCTGATTTGTGAGAAAATCGCGATGTTGGCACCTCTCGATGACAGGCCGACGAAGATCGAAACCTAAACGGGGACTTGGATCTGGACACGGCCGCGTCCTTGGGCATCCGCCTTGACCGTGATCTGTCCAATCGCAAGCTGGCCCAGAACCAGACGGAGCTCAGTCGACAAATATCAGAGCTGCGCCATGCGGTGGAGGTGCAAGGGGAGCTGATCCGGCACTTGGTGGGCATGCTCGAAAGTGGTGCGGGTCATGGTATGAATGACGTGACGGCAGTTCGGACGGGAGTGGGGATGGGGATGGGATCGGGCGGTCTGGTGAAAGGCAAAGAGAAGGAGAGGAAGGGCTCGAGCAGCGACCTTAGTGATAGCTACAGACTAAGTCAAAATGACGGGTGAGGAAAGACGTGTAATGTATCAGTACATCCTAGGCGCCACACCCATCTACGTCTTCCGTGGGTTCCGCATTCCAATCTCATGCAGTTGTGAGAAGTATGTTACCTAAAAGGTACGCATCCAACCTTACTTGGCGCCAAGCTGGCTCTTCAACGGTACCTCAGCATGATCGATCGATCTCAGCATCATACTACTTCATCGATCTCGGCGAGACCTCGGTGGGAGCTAGCCAAGTTCCAACGTTTCCTTAGGAATGGTGATCTCGCAGCGTGGCGCGCAAAACGTCGAAGCCGAAATCCTAAGCCCTGTGAGCTCGAAGCGTAATTTGCTTCTTGACGCCCTCGGCCAGCACGTCTTCAATGACCTTCCCGCCCATCTCATCCGGGTCTATGACATGAAGTTACTCTCTCGGACGGACCTCTGGGAGGACCTTTGTGCCTCCATCCAAGGCCTGTCAAGCAACGACGTCCTGGCCCTCAGTTCTCCAAAGGTCCGTTAAAATGTTACACCTCCATGACGATCAGTGCTAACATCGCAGAATACTATGTACATGCAACCACACACGTCAAAACGCGTATCGTACATCTACGCCATTCGGTCGTGCTCGTACTCGGTCTTTTGCAGGAGGACGCCCAAACGCGCGTCAAATACGCCATCTTCTCGCACCGTTGGGGCGCACGGGAACCTTCCTATCAACATGTCACGCGGAACGAACGGTGGATGGACGACCATTCACCCATAAATACCCCCGGCATCGTCAAGCTCCTCCGCTTCTGTGACAAGGCACGCGCGCACGGCTGTGCCTACGCGTGGTCTGACACGTGTTGCATCGACAAGTCGAGCAGCGCAGAACTCGAAGAGGCCATCCGCTCCATGTACAGGTGGTACAGGGACGCGGAGGTATGCATCGTCCATCTCGCAGAGACGGAGAACCTGGCCGATTTCGAGCACGAGCCGTGGTTCAGACGAGGGTGGACGCTCCAAGAGCTACTCGCGCCGAAGCAGATCACGTTTTATACCAAATACTGGGTCCCTATATCCATCGGCAACGTTCGCTTTGCAGAGACGATGAATCACAAGGAGGACTGGCGCGTACTGGGCGCTGTAAGCAGAGTGACGGGAGTCCCCGCAGGAGATTTGAGGCATTTCAGACCCGGGTGCGAGCGTGTCTCGGAGAAGATGAGGTGGGCCTCTCTGAGGCAGACTACCCGAACGGAAGACGTCGCGTATTCGCTCATCGGGATCTTCGATATCACGATGCCGATCTCTTATGGGGAAGGACAATGGGCGTTCCATCGGCTGATGGAATGTATCACACAACATTGTAGCGAACCAGGGTTCTTTGCCTGGGCGGGCGACGCCTCACCTTATTCCCTCACACTTCCGTCTTCCCCTGAATCTTATGGGGCGTCAGTGCTCGATCCACAAACGGCGACTGGCCTTCGGCTGACAGGATCTGTTTTCGAAGAGGTCGGCGACCGATCTTATTCTATCACGAAGCTTGGTTTGCAAGTAAGGCTGCTTCTCTTGCCCGTTCACTGGATCCAACACGAACAAGGCTTGGGGAGTTATACCCTTTCGTTTACACAGGGAAGGTTCCTGGAGTCATGTCCCAAGCCTACTCTCTCACAGGCGTATTACGAGATTTTCAAGCCAGAGCAGTGCGTGCTTGGGGTCATCAACTACGCTCGGGTTGAGAGCGACAGAGGGTCAATCCGTGTAGGGGAACGTTACTTTTGCTTCCTTTTGAAGCGAAGCAGGAGATGTTACGTGAAAGCGCAAACGGACAAAATTCTTGCTTGGCAATGCGTGGAGGACGTTACCAAGGATTTGGAGGATGTCTGCTTGTTGAATTACCTTAGACCTTACGATCGTGATACCACTACTTAGCAGGTTATCTTAGTAGATACGTGATTCATAGTACATACGTTGCGACCGGATACCTGTACATACACACGTCCTGACTCCTGATTATCCCGCAAGTAATATCAGGAAGGTGTAAAAGGCGGGGAGAGATCTTGCACCCCCGACCAACCTCTGACTGCCAGTGGTCATTGATCATCGATCATCGATGGGCCTGAAGTTCGGGCGTGCGAGAACCGGCTCGATCAAGTGATGATGTAATCATAGTAAACTGTCCGTGTCCGAGGCGGCAGCGACTGCCACGACGTGCGAGGTTGGGGCCACCGTGACTGTGCACCGTGATCAGTATTAGCAGAAAGAACAAATGTCCAACATTAACAAGTTCGGTTTGCATTTCTTGATGCTGGAGTTCCGCTCAATGACTATTAATCCACCAGTATCTCATTTCCTGATTTTCCTCCAGATCTCACCCAACAAATAGTGCGACTTCAAGGCGACGATGGGCCCATCGCGGGCGGCGCTTTTGCTGATATATGGCGTTGCGTATACCATCATCCCTTAGGCTCGAAACAGGTTGGGCATTCCAAAGACCATTTTTTGTCTTCGAACGCGTTGAGTCACTCTCGTGCAGGTCGCCATCAAAGTCTTCCGAAGGTTGCTTATTTTGGAGCATGAGGGGGAACACCCCCAGGTATCTCTTGATGTCATGAGGGAACTCGAGATATGGAGACGACTCGATCATCCCAACGTTCTTCCATTTCTTGGCATCACTACTGGGTTTAGCCCCTTCATTTCCCTCGTCTCGGAATGGATGCCCAACGGATCTCTGGGAGATTTTTTAGCACAGAACAATGCCTCAACAATGAGCATATGTTCTCGTTTGCAAATTGTGCGCGGTTTGGACTTGGGATGCTTGATATCGGGCCTCACGAATCTCTCAGCTCGTAGATATCGCGAGTGGGTTAGAATACCGTGGGTCCTGCCTCTGCACGTAGACTGAACTGCGACCTACGTTGACATTGCTTCAGTTCACTCACTACCAGTCATACACGGCAACCTAACACCTGTACGTCTTCTTCCAGCATCTCAGACCATCAAAACTGCTCCGCTGAAAAACCATTAGACCAACATCCTCATCGACAAAAATAGAAACGCTCTTTTATCCGGATTCGGTCGCCTGACTGTCCCCGAACTTATAGCAGAACGCATTCCGTACCTCCGCGCCGATTCGGAGTCTCGGCAGGCGGGTTCAATCCGGTTTATGCCGCCTGAACTGGTGCAAGAAGAGCTCACTGAAATCGGTCCTGCGATCGACATATTCTCTCTTGGATGCAATGGAATCTTGGTAAGTCGATTCTATTCATCGCGTGTCGCCTGAGTTTCCGGATGACTGGACGCCGCGCCAGGTGTTGTCTGGCCAGATGCCTTGGTCGGAATATCGCAGGGAAGCACAGATCCTACTGAGATTGTACAACGGCGAAGTTCCGGCACGCCCAAGCTCTGAACCCGTCGATGATCTTCACTGGCAGTTCTTGCAGAGCTGCTGGTCGAAGGTGCAAGATCGTCCCTCAGCATCAGAGGCATTCCTTGCTTTTTACACCTTCTTGACCTCGCTTGCAGAGTGATACAGTCGCGTCCTGTAGAATTATCTGGTTTCGGCACACGAATTACAAGCTCTTGGTATCGGTGAAAAGAACTGATATCGCCATCGTATCACCAGGGTGCAAGGATATTCAACAAGCAGATACATTGGCACCCGGGCCAAAATCGCCTCAAATTCCTGCGTGGATCCCCTCCGCTCTGTTTGAACGACCTTCAGAACGCGTCAGTCCATATTATTCTTCCTCGACTCTTCGAGACGAACGTTGCCGATCAATATGGGGACCAAAACACGGAATGCGATACCCGTCCAACCAGGTTCGTGCTCGAAATTATCCAAGGTCTCCATCGCTGCGAGGTGGATAATGCACGCCTCCGCGTCCCTATGCCAAAACATGTTTCATAGAGAACTGCACCAACTCATGCGGAGTTACAAAAATGTCTGTCGGTGACTCGACATATTTTAGAAGGATACATGTGTAGATATTAAGATGCACGAGGAGAATCTGATGACGCATATCCAGTATTTACCTGTTAAGACATCTCTTTGACAGACTAACGGTTCGTTAAAAACTCAATTCCAGCTCGATCTGTGATGAAAAGTGCGTCAATGTCAGGCGCGAAACAATCCTCGTGGACTTTATAGTTTACCTGAGAGACCGCCTCCTCTACTTTACCTACAAGTAAATCCGAAAAGTCGCGCATCTTCTCTGCGATTGTAGGGGAACATGTTGAACAGTTCCGCGCCTTCACGGTCTGAACCGTCTTCTCCACAGCCGCGTGCACAGTTGCTTTGCATGGCTTGTCTCGGAGTTCCGTCAAGGTTCCCTCCATAAAGTCATACCACCATTGAAGTGCCTGTTTTTCAAATAGCATGTAGTTTGGCGTGATCGACTTTTTACACCCACAGTAGGTATAACCATGACGACCATCGTAATCCCTGCTTCGGCCGAGTAACCATGAACATGCCTCAATGCTCCCGTAATGGGCTGTCATCCACGACAAGTCGTCCCGGAGGGCATAGAGGGCATCCCCACATTTCTTGTGGTAGGTAAGCAAGGAAAGCAGATCGGTGGCAGTGATCATATCGATCTCTTGAAACCGCATTGGGATGAGTGGCTGCGTCAATGTGTGTTTGGCGGCAAGCAGAGTCTCCTCTCTCCAGATTCCTCGATGCGCGATCGCAAAACATCGCAGTGGTTCTGCCTCGATGATTTTTGGGGTTTTAATCGCCTGGCGGGCTTTTTTCTCGATGGCGTCGAGAGAATATTTTCCGGCGGCTTCGAGGACATCAACGATATCCTTCAAGACCTCCAGGCAGGGGTCCTCTGCCAGGGTACATGGGTAGCAGAAGCGGAGGAGGGCGTCGAGGGTCTTGCTGTCCTCCGTGAGGGGAATGACAAAAAGATCATCTTTGACCTCCTGGTCATCGCTGGCTTCCTCTGGCTGAGGGATTTTAAAGAGGGTTTCAAAGACCGGGGATGCGAGGGAGAGGAACAGCTTGAAGACGCGAAAGTAGACGTCGTCGGACGAGCGTAAAATGATGTCCGCCTTGGCGTGATCGAAAGGTGCAGTGGCGTAGACAGTTTCAGGCATTATGCAGATATCTGAGAAAAGCAGTTATTTCTACGACGGGTGAAGGAAGGGCTGGGACTTACGAGGAAAGGCTTGAGAGGGTGAGTATATTTGACGGGTTCAACTCAAGGTCAACTCTTTATATCGAGGAATTGTGGTTAGGTGTTTCTGGAAACAGCATATTGTTTCAGAATCCGTATGGCGAATCGCGACAAGAAGGTCTTGCGGCGACGCCACGCCGGTTGCTGCATGCTTGAAATAAGTCAGAAGGCTATGTTCAGTGGATTTTCAGTGGAATAAACACTAGTGGCGAGTTACAAGTGCGTCGTGAATTGGTGATGTCACGTGTTGCATCACGTGCGATCGCGTACGCGCTCGCCGCTCGGGATTAACCGTCCCGCTTTGTTCCCCTGTGCTTGTGCTTTGTGCTACGCCATCCATGCCTCCTGGAACACCCTACCACTCGTTTGCACTTCCATATCCAATTCGAGTCGATGATTTTACAGACACCCTCGACGACCTGCCTCCTCCGTACAACAGACCACCTCTTCATCTCTTGACGCACGCACACTCCGACCACCTCGCCGGCCTAGCCTCAAAGTCATTTGGGTACCGCGTAATATGCTCACAAGATACGAAGGAAATTTTACTTCGTTATGAGTCGTACGCAGAGCGCTCGTTATACGACCATCAGTACCGTGCAGAGAGAACAAAGACATTTGGTCATCTCAAGGTCGACCCGTACGTGGCGCCCAACGGCGAGAAGTTCACCGCCCACTCCAAGGACCTGTTGGTACGATTCATGCTCTTTCCCGTTCCATAATATCAACGCGTCCAGCAGCTTGCGGTACCACTCAACACTCCTACACAAGTCGACATTTCCAACACTGAGAAAGTGACGATCACTCTCCTCGATGCAAACCACTGCCCTGGTTCCGTCATGTGCCTATTCTTCTCCTTCGTCTCTTGTTTCCACATTGACTCCACCGCTTTTGAGCAGGTTCCTCATCGAAGGTCCCCGGGGTACCGTTCTTCATACCGGCGATTTTAGGGCAGAACCATGGTTCATCTCTTCAATCCAACGGAATAATTTCCTTCGACCATATCTCGCAAGCTCTTCCGAGGATTTGCGAATTCTTGTTGCCCGCAGGGAGGGTGCACATGCAGAAGCAACGGGTCTCGTGAAGACGCTAGAGGCTATCTACCTAGACACCGCCTGCTTACTCTCGCCCCTCGTAGTGCCTAGCAAGGCATGCATCGTTTTCTACCCGTTCTATCTCCTGACTGATGAGTTACCTCACCCACCGGTTTGTAGGAATGCGCTATCAAGGGCGTCGTAGAGCTCATGGCACGCTTCCCGTCAGATACACACTTTTTCATTAATGCTTGGACTCGTGGATACGAGGACATTCTCAAGGCCATCGCACACGCATTCCATTGCAAGGTATTCTATTTCACGTTTACATTGCGTTACCTTCTGAAAGCGTCCGTGTATGCGTTCTATGCGTTGTTCTACCCGCTCTTTTGTTCACATCGCCTGCATATATGCATTGCTCACCTGTTTGCCAATGTAGATTCACTTGGACCGGTATAAACATTCAGTTTATTCCAATCTTTCGGATCCTTTTTTGCGCGCCCTTGGTACGCGCGACGCTGCGGCCACTAGGTTCCATGCGTGTGAGCGGTTTGATCGTTGCTCTTTCGTGGATGTCCCTCCCTACGACTATGAAAACAAAGACTCTGCAGCGCCACCTAGTAGAGAGGGAAAGAAGGTGGTTTATGTGAATGCCGTTAACATGAGCTCTGCTCGCTGGGAGGACTACCAAGCCAGCGTCAGACGAAGATTCTCGAGGCGCGAAAACGTAAACTCGTTGGTAAGTTATAGTGGAAAAAGGCTATGTTTCTTCATTTTCGTTAATTATATGGTCTAATCTCGTCTCATTTGAAGCTCGTCCCCTTGTCCCGCCACTCTCCCCTGACCGAACTCATGAATTTCGTGACACTTTTTCGTCCACTTCGCGTTGTACCAAACACCCTAGATCCTTCGCTCGATGGTCTCGATTGGGGTGCTATGTCCAAAATGTTCTCAGATTGTCTGTCCCCAGCATTCACAACTGGCTGCCTCGATTCTGTCATGGCCCCTCCTTGCTCTCTCACATGCCACTCTAGTGTGGTCAATCTTCCAGGACCGTCCACGAAGTGGGGCACAAGAACGATTTCCACTACGGACGACGAACGAAATGTGGATACGGCATATTCGAACTTGATCGGCCCTAGCGATGCCGCCCACCAGTGGGGCGATAAGGGTGGAAGAAAAGGAAAGATGGGAGTCTTGATGGCGTGGATTGGTCCTGGGAGAAGGAACGGGCTCGAAAAAACCTTTCGACGTTTCGACGATGACGAAAACGAAGACGAAGGCACCGTGCTAGGAGAGAAGTCGCCTAATAGACATGTACGGAGGGACTCTTGTGGTTCTACGGACGACGGAGGGTCAGACGACCATGAAAGGACTGCCTGGACCTTATTTGGCGTTGGGGAACTCGGTAGCGCACACAAAACATGGTCGTCGCCTTCGGCTATGTCTCAGTCTCAGGACAGAGACGACGCGGTAGGGACCCTCCCTACGCCAACGTCTTCCCCTCTTCCTGTGCCGCGACGATTGGGGGAGAGTGGGAAGGGGAAGGAACATGTGTTTGAGTCCGTCTCACAGAGCATTCCACCGCTGGCGATGCCAGTGAAAAATTCCCTCAGACCGGCCGCGACGGAAATCGACTTCAGTCATAACCCTGTTCGATTGGCATCGTTTGCGTCGGCGTGCACATCGCCTTTCGCGTCCTTTAACGACATTCGGATCACTGGGCAACCGCTGGAGGAGCAGACGAACGAGGCGATCGGGTCGGGTTCACAACCATTTGCGGTCATCGACAATGTCGTCGTCTCAGATTCAGCACAGGGCACAACATCATCTCACCATCTGGTGCGCCATCAGAGCCAGGGGAAACAGATGGCACGGTCGCATTCGATAGTCCTGAGCAACATTAACCCAAAAGTGGACGCGGAAAACGTCAACGAAGCTCCACCATCCAAGCGCCGTAGAATCGAACGAGAAGAGTCAGAGCTAACCGAGGCTTGCGAACCACTTTCTAAACCTTTTACTGGCCTCGCTCGCACGCCCACTGAAATGACTGTGAGCAGGGACGCTAGCAAAGCGTCCTTGGTACCAACGTCTTCGGCTCTCGAAGTAAACGAGGTTTTGGGAGCGTTGCTACGAAGCTCACCAGCGCTGAGTGTGACGAGGACAGCTACCATCCCGTTTCCAGTCAAGAAGCATATGGAGGGCCGAGTAAGCGACGCGGGCAAGGGGACCACGCTCTCCGGGCATGGTGGCGGTGTGCCATTTCGAGCAGAGATAAAGCCATCACTTGGCCCGAGGTTGCAGTCTTGCTCGACCACGGCAATCGGGGATGCCCCTTTGTTTATGGTCGAGCCCACTATATCGACTGTGGTCAGGGCCAACACGCTCTGTACCTCTACCCCTGCGAGCGACGGACCTGTGAGCCCACGGACGGCTGCACGGCGCGCTGAGCGTGCCGAGAAGAGGCGGATCACGGAGAGGTTGAGGCGGGCACGACCGGACCTCGCCGTACGCGCGCAACATGAAGTATCGAGGCGAAGTCTGGGGAAAGGGCAGGAGCGGTTGGCGGCGTCGGCGTCCTTGAGCATTACCACCGCAGTTGTTGACGTGGGCGTGACGAGCGAAGATGTTGAGATGGATTGGGAAAAGAGTCGGCTGTTGGCCGAGAGGGTGAGAGAGGCGGTAAAGAGAGGCGGACGAGTGAGCGAGGTGTTACCGCGTTTGAGGTGTTTGGAAGGGTGGTATGGTGGTCGGTAACGGGAGTGATGATCGGAGGAGAAGGCTCAAGGGACGCAACATGCATGGGCTTGTGCAATTTTGGGTAGCAGATGCACGTTTTGCTTTCAATCGCATGAACATCGAGTCTGTCAAGCCCAGCTACAATGTTCGTCAGTACTCTTGGCAGGGGCTACCCCGTAACCCTCAATTGTAACACTGAATTCCATCCAATAGGTGATCGTGGTGAGGGTGTAGGCCTTAGGGCTCAAATGCACATCATATTAGGTTTATCCCCATTTCCTCAGAGACGAAACCAGAAGGACTGCAATTAGGACTGCTCCATTGGCATCTTTCGGCGACACTCGGACCACGCAACGATTCGAGGCACAATCACACACAGTTATAGGATTTTACAAACAAAATACACCATTACACGAACGACAAACGAAGCTTCGTTGTACTTTGCATACGAACACCCCACAATGTTGCTGTCGTTCATCTCGAATTATTCTGAAGCTTGCTCGGCGACAATCTCAGTGGCACGCAAGGGCCACATCGGCCCAAAGTGCCAGTGCTGCGAAAAGCAGCTTGTCAAACAAGCCAAGGTGAAATAGGAGGATAAACTCACCGTCATGGTGCTCTCCTGGATGGGCTCCTCCAAGGCTTGCTCGCGCACAATGCCAGCGGCCTGTTCGACCCAGAAACCAACTTCCCAGTTCTAAGAAGGTGTTATTGAGGTCAAGCTCCACTCTCAACAAACTTACCATTGCAAAGGTATCAACGGGGTTTGTTCGATGTAAATGTGACAAGAGATAGATGCAGCGATCCTGTTGGAGGGACTGTTGGATGTGCCAGGCCCATATTTATGCCTCCCAGTAAAGCAAACAAACCACTACACCTGATCCCAAGCGACCGTGATAACGTACTCCTCCCGCCCTCCCAATTGCACGGAGCCGATCAGGCGTCCTCCTCAAGGCATCGCCCTCAGCCTGAATTATGTCTGT
>JBBPNI010000388.1:0-24412 GCA_038091135.1 Leccinum fibrillosum | reverse complement strand
CATTAGACTTGCGACGTACTACATGTAGTTATGATATCACAATATCTTGTTCATGCGTTCCGTGACACGTTCTGACATAAGCAACAAGTCGCGACTCACTTTGCTCACGTGCTGTCACGGGAACTCAGCCACATCCGGTAATATCAGAATTCTGCAATTTTTGTGATGTAGGACTGCGCTGGCGTGATCGACGTTGGCGTCGAGAGATTTTGGGGAAGAGCGAAAAGGAAAAGTGGTTTGAACATATGAGTGATAACATAGTACTTGTGCACAGTGCGAGAGAGAGAAATGTTTTTGGGTCTGACAGGCTCATGAAAAGCACACCAAAACGAAAGGTGTCGAGAGGGGCCGCCGAGGGGCACCCTGAGTAGTAGGCATACGGCAATACTGTAACGAGGCTATTACATAGGTTGATTTGGAGCTATACCGATAGTAGCTAGTATACTAGAAGTCAAGATTGGGTAAGGAAAGTTCACTGAGTACGTTAATTGCCTGTATGGCCTGCGCTCGCGACTCGGGACTGAGACCCACGATGGGTTGCCCAGTCCTCAGTCGCTGAAACCAGGTGTTAATTTTACGATACATTGCCACGAAGTGGTCAGCGCGCCGGGGCTTGACCACATCGACGTTTGTAAAACGCTTGTTTTGCAAGACGTCGGCATCAACAACAGCTACAAGCTGAAAAACGACCAATTATTATTGCATTAAAACATATTAAAAAAACGGGACTCACCCAGCCCAGCCCGAAAGCGAGCATGGGGTCTGTTGCATGTGTGATTTCCACCCATTGATCGAATCCGACGGTGTTTTGAACGAAATGATAAACTTGTATGAATCCAATGGACCTCCTTTGGCAGAAAAAATGGTGTAAGAATTCTCGTATTTCCAGGCGTCCAAACCAAACGATCTATAACCAAACTGGTTAGATGGTATGATAGCAAATGGAAACGTTACTTACCCCCGTGGATTCGACATTGTTAGCTACACCAATATGAAACATACTATAACCATGCACATCGTCCCAATTGAGTTCTCCGGTTGGCGATCTCCATGCCGATGCGGTCTCCATATCATCAAGAGCCCTGAGAAATAAGATTCGAGGATATTCGAACTCTTCGAGCTGTTGGTGGCACGGTGCCAGAAGTTTCCGCGTAGCGATGTATGCATTATGGAACAACGTGTTTCTCGCGAAACAGACCTGATGGAGATCAGGTAAAGCGGAGAGACTATTGCTCAGACGGCGCACCTCTGCTCGGATAGCTTTTCGGAAGGTCTTGTTCGACAGCTTTGTAGAACACTGTTTACCGTCAATCATGACGAACGCTAAGGAGAGGTTCGTCGTTTGGGCTGCTTCAACTGCACAGGAAACATACCATTCTCCGGATTCCACTTTGCCGGGTTGAGTTGCATTCGACGAAGGAGCCCGATGGCCCGGTTGATGGCAAACGTCACCTGAGTTTCAGTGGCCCTTCCAGGCACGCAACTGGTAGCGCAAAGGTAGTGTGTAAAAATCGAACAGGCATCCACGACAATGAGAAACCAATCGAATGCTTGTTCGTTAAGAATTCCAAGGGTTGCTGTTGGGTTGCCATGTGTCAGTAGCACGCAAGGAAAGACATTCGTTACTTACTGCCAGTACTCTCCAGTAGATTTTGGTTCCCGGATCCGTCCAAGTTCGTGTCGTCTGAGTCGGCATCGGAGTCTTGATCTACTGTGGCCAAAGACGCAGAATTTGACGAGCTTTGAACTGGGTGTGGCGTGGGAATTCCCTCGGAGTTGCTGAACGGAATCGGAGGCGCCTCTGGGTCGACAGATTCACTGGTTGTGGATGGCCACATCCCGGACAGCGCGGGAGATATGCCTAAAAAGGTCATGTCAGAATGAGGTGCATGTGTGATATAATTCGTACCGTAATCATGATCCTCGAAATTGAAGATAGTACCATCGACGCTACTCTCGCCGAACACTGATAGATCGAAGCTACTCGAGCCCGGTACTAGTTGGAATACAGAGGGATGCATTGCTTGGAAGAATAAAGAGCGCAAGTCGCTGCGACCGAGAGAGATATAGGGCAAAATGTGGCTCAGCAGTGTAAATTTACGTCTATCATAGCCGAGAGCATCCGCATCTGCGTTCCGAAGGTTGAGAGAATCGCCATCTAGTGCGAGGGTCTCAACGTTGACGTTGACGTCAACGCCCTCTTTCTCCTTGGCTATCATGCGAAACACAATGAAGATGCGTGTTCGCGAACGCGATGACACACAGTGACAGCCCAGATGCAGTAGTAATAGACTCGGATAGAGACGCTCCGTCAGATCTGCGAAATCGCTCGTGCCGTTGAGTCGCTGAAGACGATTCATGGGGCCTGTTTGTCCAATAACAGTGCTTGAATTCGAACCGAAAAAAGATTCAAGGGTCCAAAGGGTTGTTCCAACGTAAGTGGCCTTTAGGCCCGGATCCCCAACATTGGGCGCAAATTTTTAGCGATTATGTTGCAAGGCTGCTGACTCCTAAGTTACACGAGTCACTTGATCGATATCAGTAATCACATTGAATTACTGCACGCATGAGGCTGGGCAGGTGCCCAAAAACTCCGCCTTCGACGAACGATTATGGAAAGCACGACAAGCAATGCTGCTCATTTCGGTGATCCGGAGTGCTTCTTTTACGGTTCGTGTTTTTCAATTTGGTTACATGTGTTTGAGGGACACGGGACACTGCCGTCGAATTGCTCGCTACTACTAGGCTTCATAGACTTGTGGAAGCGCCAGCTGGCGCCGGCAAAAACCTTGCTTGTCATGTGGACATAAGCAAGTTAGAAGAACGGTCAGACCCTGTGAAAAACTTACGGTGCTCAGATCGGTCGTTTGCTTTGTATGCAAGTCGTGCTTTCCATAAACGATCGAACATGACGCGTAGAGTAGTAGTAACGGCCTGGCAAACTGTGTACGTACATAGCACATATGATGATAACGTCAACCTGTTCTCTTTTTCTTGGTTGTGCACATATCAACTCCGCCTTCGTGAAACAATCGAACGCGAGGACGCCATGATCGCGATTTCGAGTTCGTCTGTGCGATTTGGTCTGAGTGCACAAAATGAAACACAACAGGTCTGTTTTTAAAGCGAATGAACTGCCATGTCCTCTGCTCAAGTAAATTTGACTAGATATGATTTCGACATGCGAACCGGCGAGAGCGAGACCGGACTTCGCGCGTGCACTTACCAAGTGAGAGTGGTCCATCTGCAAACCATGTTCAGGGCCTGTAGTACTTGACCATTTTCCATAGAACCTGTAGACTACACAGCACTACCTAGAACTATATAGGTACTCCACATATTCTATAGATCCAGCATACTACATAGAACCTTGTTCAGGGCCTGTAGCACTTGACCATTCTTCATAGAACCTGTAGATCACATGGCACTACCTTGTTGAACTAGATACTACTAGGTACTTCAAATATTGTATAGATCTGGCATACTACTACATAGAACCTTGTAGTAGATACATTATTATATACTACAGAAATCGGAAGAATGGGGTGGATAGTGATAACGAGGGCTGCATGCAGTAATGACTGCACACTGACGAGGGTGACAGCAAGACGAGGATGAAGTGAGGGGGGGACGATTCACGAGGGCCCCATGTAGGAGCAGGAAGATGGGAGGTGGATGGTTGATACAATGGCAACCGCAACCGCAATCGTGGCGTCACTGCCATCTCCCTGTATTCCCCGTCGATGTCGTCGTCGTGGCGCCGCGTCGTGGTCGTGTTCGCGGTCCACGGTGTCGTCGTCGTATCGCCTCCCCATCCTCCATGTCCTCGTTTCACCGTGACATTGCGACGACGTCCTCGTCGTCTCGCGGTGTCACGGTGCTGTCGCTGCGTTCCCCGTCCTCGTCGTCCTCGTCATGTCGTGGTGATGCGTAGTCGTCGATGTCGTCGTCGTTGCCGTTGCAACGACGCCGTGTCGACGTCCTCGTGGTCGCCGTTCGTCGACGCAGTACCGCCTCCCCTTCCTCCCTGTCCTCGTCGTGGCGTCGCTGCCATCTCCCTGTATTCCCCGTCGATGTCGTCGTCGTGGCCGTTGCAACGACGCCGTGTCGACGTTGACATCGTGGTCGCCGTTTCGATGGCGTGTCGGCATGGAGAGGGATGTCCTCCCCGTCGTCGTCGATGTTGTCGTTGTTGCCGTTGCAATGACGCCGTGTCGTCGTCATCGTCGTGGTCGCCGTTTGATGGCGCGTCGGCGTGGATAGGGCCTGCCAGTGGCATAGGGTGTGGACCGTGTGGGTGAGTGATGTCCTCCCCATCCGAGTCGTTGATGTCGTCGTCGTGGTCGCCGTTTGATGGCGCGTCGTCGTTGTGGGCCTGGCGTTGGGTGTGGGAGAGGGAGAGAGGCGGGAGAGAGGCATGAGAGAGAGAGAGGGAGAGGTGGGGACGCACCTTGTTTCAATCGTCGTCTCCGTCCGCTCCACCGTTTCCCCCGCGCATCAATCGTCGTCGTTCGTCGTTGTGGTCGTTGTTGTTGTCGGCCGCGTCGATGTCACGGTTGCGTGTGAGGGAGCGGGCGAGGGAAGGTCACAGCGGTCGACTCGGACGTCGCGTGTGTGTGTATCACGGTGTGCGTGTGCATCGTCGTCAGTATGATAGCGTATGTCAAAAAATAGGGTGTACCCACGGGTTTACCTGTCACGGGTATCGACCCGCGGTACCCGTGA
This sequence comes from Leccinum fibrillosum, assembly GCA_038091135.1. NCBI lineage: Eukaryota > Fungi > Basidiomycota > Agaricomycetes > Boletales > Boletaceae > Leccinum > Leccinum fibrillosum. The sequence continues at coordinate 19,687 of JBBPNI010000388.1, read as the reverse complement.
ACGCGAGTACGGGTTTTGACGGGTACGGGTACGGGTAGGTGCCCGTGCAGTTCCCTAATCATGACATGCTGTCTCGGCACCTCGTGGTACCTCGCATCATTCATCTGGCAGCATAGTCTGGTGTGGGGGTGGGAGAGGAAGAGGTGGGCACATACGGTCGTCTCCCTCCTCCTCCTCCTCCTCCTCCTCGTCGTCGTCATCCCCGACTCGTCCCCACCGTCAACTCTGTACTCATCTCGTCATTGTGTCGTCATCGAGTCGCATCGTTGCGTCGTGACCATGTCATGTCATGCTGTCATCGCTCGTCGTCGTCGTCATCCGTCCCAGTGTTATTGTCACGTCGAAGGAGGGTGACCCTACACTCCCCACCTGTCCTGGATAATATATCAGATCATCCCACAAGCACGACAAGCGACAGGCAGCAGGCAAGGTACGGTACCGCCTCGTCTATATCGCCGTTGTTGGGCACAAGCCGTTCTAGTCAGGGAGGATCATTGTGGACTGCATCGGACACGAGCCCGATCATGTCTTGCAATCGCAAGTGGACACGTTGAGGTGCTAACACACACAATACATGGTCGAACAATCGGATACACACACAAATACATGACACGCACCATGCATCTCTGTCTGACACGAAAAGTAAGCCGGCGAGCGCACTACCTTGAACCACGAGCACAGCATGCAGGAGCAACCGCACAATGCGCATTCCGCATGCTGTGGCGAGGGGACGGGGTGGAGAATTGGGGAAGAGGATGGGACGGGGATGAGAAGTCGGGGACAAGGTGGCGAGGGTAAGGACAGGGCAACGCGACGTTTCGTCGTCAGCATCGTCGAGTTGTAGAGTTGTCGTCGTTGAGTCGATGCAGGAGCGACTCCAGAGCGAGCACGTCGCTGCTTGGTCGTGACCAGGGACTCGTCCGCCGCTGATTCAGACTTCCCAATGTCCGTTAGCGCGTGCAACCCAGTCTTGGTCCTGGTCTTGGTCATATTGCCCTCTTCCGGTAGAGTTCCGCTCTCCTCCGTCTCCAACGCAGCCCAGGCAAAAGCAGCAGCCCCGGCTGCCAACGTCGTCCCCTCAAGTATGTGCGAACCGGAGGCATGTTCGACGCCTCATTCTTGCAATCGCGAGGTCATCCTCGCAGATGCTTCCGAGTCAGAACTCAGGATGGTCTTCGTCGCCTCTGCCGTCGTTTGCTTAGTGGCGCTTGTTCGCGACGCCGTCTCGATCGCTTCTACCAACGTCGACGACGTTGTGTCAGCGACCTCGCTTTCAAAGCTGCCCACAGCAACCGACCGTCGATCCGACTCGCCGCAGTCCTCCTCCTCTTCGCTGTAACCCAGACATCTCTTCTTTGACACTTTGCTCGCAAGATGAAGAAACGACGGCCATTGAGGACGCAATGGATGTGGTCTGTTCCTGTTCCTGCTTCCGTACGACCACGTCCAGTTCTGCATGCGCCTGCGAATCGCCATTTGTGTCAAACGCCGACGCCGACGCCAAGGTCGATGAAAAGTTCTCGATCGTCTCCACTTCAGATGCTTGTACTCTGGTGATGGAAGCGGAATCAAGTTCCTTGGTCGTCTGAACAGCACCGCTCGAGCTTGTATGGATGCGGGATGCTGCAATTTCGATCGTCGTCGCGCAGGCGTCGGCCCACACTCCATTCCTGTTCTTGTTCGGTTTGTTCGGCAGCCCGCGTTCGCGACGCAGTGTCTTTGGCCTCTGATTCCACAGCAGTCCCAACGCTCCGCTTCTCTCCCGAGAATGTCTGCGTCGTCGTCACGACGAGGCGGCAATCTTGCTTTCAGAGCCACTTTGGTCTTCCTCTTCTCCAAAATCTACAATTTCTTTCTCCTCGACACTCAGCTCGCAAGAGGAAGGAACGAAGGGGTGGCGAACGGTGTAACCAGCAGGGGAGGAATAAAAAACGCACCGGAAGTGCGTGACGAGCAGCAGGCTTGCGAGGACGTGGATGACGCGGTTTGAGTCTCTTCCTGCCTCCGTTCGGTCACGTCGAGTTCCACGTGCGTCTGCTGGCCGTCGTGCACATCGAACGCCGACGAGACATCTTCGACCTTCTCCACGTGAGACGTTTGTACTCTGGTGACGGAAGCAGACACATCCGATGTCTTCGTCGTCTGAACCGCGCCCGACCTCGTCTGAGCGCCGGAGGTTGCGATGTCCGATGTTGTCGCGCGAGCGTCGTCGTCACATTCCTGCGAGGAACGCTGTGTCGATACCCCCACAATCCATTCCTCTTGTTCTTTGCTCAGTAGCACGCGCTCGCGACGCCATCTCGTTCACCTTCACGACAGTTGCAGTGCTCTGTCCCTAAGTATTAGCATCGACGACGTTGAGGCGGCGGCGTTACTTACAGGGCCCCACCTTCTCTTCTGCGTAACACACATATCTCTCCTCACCCCCGTTCACGAGACGAAGCAACGGCGGTGGACTTGATCGAAGGTTTTAGATGTTCCTGCACCCGCTTAAATAGCAGTTCACGCATGCGGGAATGTTAACGGCGGCTGCGTATTTGGACCAATGTGAGGTGAAATGCTGGCCCATTCCTTGAGTGGTACTGGGCAGTGCTGCCCGGTTTGAGCGCATTCGGAAGATGCCGTGGCGGATGGAAGGACCGAAATGCATTTCGTACTACTAGGGGCCTGAAGTGCCCCATAACCACCATCCATCGACCAACCATTTGTCGACCATTTGTCTGCTTCTGGGACGCGCGAAAAACCCGTAGCCTTGCGGACTGGACAGAACTTCGATGAAACGCTATCATATGGTGCGTCGTAGCTCGCTCAGGCTTGTCATCTTTTATGTTACTGACTCGTCCTTCACGTTGCCGTTTGCCGTCGTCTTGCATCGCTATCGCCCTTGTCGTTGTCCTCCTCTCGGCCCATCGCGATCACCTTCGTCACCCTCGTCCCTTGCATCGCCGTCGTCACTCTCATCACTTGCATCGTCGTCGCCGTCGCCGTCACCCTCATCTCGCCCTCATCGCCCTCATCACCCTCGTCCCTCGCATCGGTTGCCGCCCTTGTCCTTCCATCGCCATCGCGTCCCGACTTTCCATCCCCCTCGTCACCCTCGTCTTCACATCGCCGTCTCACTCGATTGCAATCACAGATGCGAACTCAGGGCGCGTTCGCACCCTCGCCTTGCTCTCGTGTGCAAACACACGGTGCCGAATCGGATATCGATGACGCAATCTTATGGTGTTGCATAAAATGAATATTTGATTGGATCGGGGGAGCCCACTCTTCTGAGATCGCGGCGGTGTGCTCACTATGACAGCGAAGAGACTCGTAGCAGTATATTGTACATTGATGGGGGAAATATATTCTACGTCGTAACTAGGCGGAGGGTAAGGACAAGGGAGAGTAGATATTCTCCGAAGGTGCTCATGTCCTGCTTGTGAAGGCCTGTAACATCACGTCCACGGAAAATCGCGGGCATCTGCGTGAGGACCCATAGTCCACAGTCAACGGCATTGGTTTGTAGGATCGCAGTCTGTGGGCGGGGTCGATGAATGCGTGATGGCGGATGCCATGTACTCACCGGGGAAAGGGCCGTGGTGGATTAGAACTTGAGGAAGCGAGGATCATTGACAGGATAGCACGGTGATGGGTAGGAAGTCTGCATTGCATGTAATTAAGGAGTGTACAAAGGCGGAACGGGTTACTTACCGTAATAGAGTTCAGTTTTTCTATGTTCGCATGTCGCCTCGCACCGAGATATAGATGGCGCGGGAGTGGGACGGGTTTACCAAGCGTCCGTTCTAGATAACCTACAAAGGGAAAGACGAGGGTGTGGATAGTGGCCGTCCACTGCTCGTATTGGTTTTCAGTCATTCTTGTGTGGGGTTGGACGTGGACGCTTATCGGGATGTGATTCAGCATCGTGATTGGGAATCTGCGAACTTGTCGATGTCATCCGCGAGATCAATCGCAACTTCTTTGCGAAAGCGGAATTCGGTCCTTGGACATCGGTGTCTGCGAGTGGAGGTGAGGGTGTACGTGGTGAATTGGTTGGCCGTTCGGCGAGAAGTGCCGGTAGTCGGATTAGCAGCAGCTGCCGCTTGTGTGCACGTCCGGGAATAGTCACGGAGGTCGCAGACTTCAGCCGATGGCGGGCTTTGCGAGGCGATGTGAAGTGCTGGCCCAATCCAGACTAGTGCTGCTCTGCGCTGCCCGAGTGCCAGGATGTCTAGGCATGTGCCAGTGGATTGTGGGGAAGGGGTGGCGAACGGTGTAACCAGCAGGGGAGGAATAAAAAGCACACCGGAAGTGCGTGACGAGCAGCGTAGACGGCCGAAGAGTGGTTGGATCCTAACGTAGATGCGCACGTCTTGGGACGGGCAGGTGAACAGTGGCGAATGGGGTAGCTAGTAGAAAGTGAGCCCATCAGGAAGGCGCCATGGGATGCGCGTGCCGAGCAACGTGGATGCACGAGGAGGGCATGAACCCCAACGGAGGTTTGCATGCGAGCGCAGTGCGCAGTGCCCAATGCCCATCACCTCCCTGCCGCGGCGTCGTCATTGTCGCGTCTGAATCCGAGTCGTCATAATCCTCGCGTCATAGGTTCTCCGTCTTCTGATGGCTGGGACTCGTCTTCATCCTCCTCCGACTCGTCGATGTAACCTTCGCGCTGTTTGTTGGCTAGCTTATACTCCCGTTTTGGACGTTCTTGCGTTGCCGTTCTGGCGGGACGGATATTGAGACCAGGAAGATAGCACCGGGTGGTCGAGAACTACCACCTGACGCGGGAACGTTGATGGGTCCAACGTAGTAATAACAAGGGGAGGGGGTGGGAGAAGAGAAGGTTGATCATGTAACTCTGGTTGTTGTGCGGCACCCAAAATTTGTGAGTCGAATGGATACGTCGGCAGATCGACGCCCCAAGAACACGCATCGGAGCGCTCTTCGAAAGCGTGCCTCCAATTCACGGGAACGGCGGTTCGGTATAGCTGGGCCAAGCTGCCCATCATCAGGAAGTGCATCGAGGACAAAAGCTCTGCAATCGAGAGAACCTTGAGTGAGGCGATGAAAGACCCCTCCGGCGGGAACCCGTACCTTTCACGTTGTTCTGCAACGGGGTGCCTGTGATGAGAAGCTTAGATGCAGCAGAGAACGATGGGAGTGTCTCATACATCTGACTCTAGGAATTCTCCAAGCGATGTGCCTGTTCGAGAGCGATGATCAGCGCGTAAAGCAGTCTACACCAGTCGCGAACGGACCTCGTCTACGGCCAGCACCTGCCACTTAATGTCCGCCAATTCTTTCGCATCCCTGAGCGTCAGCTCATACGTGGTGAGAAGAACGTTCATCTTCAATCGTTTGTTCGACTGGCCGAACCCGTAGGAATCTCTTCCAGAATAGCCAGCTGATGACCCCCAATCAACTTCCAGCGCTCGAAAAGTCCGCTTGCCCAAATTTGACGCCTTCAAAGAACTTGGTGATCCCGATTGGCAATCGTATCGAGAGGGATTGGTGGGCTCCCGCCAAGAACGATACCGTCAAGACAGGGAACGAGGTGAACGCTTTCTTCCACTCGACTTGCAAGATTTGTTGGTTCTGAGTACGCGGCGCAGCACGTTTGGGGGAATCTTTACAAACGTCGCGGAGAGCGCGTCCAGGTCGCTGACGTGAACGGTGGACGTGAACGAGGTGAGAGGCGCGGACATCTTGTTTCCAAAGTAGATGGTGAGCTGTCTGAGGTGGCCCTGGAATCTCGACTTGACACCGATCTGTATCTGGACGTCGTCTTCGTAGAGCACGCCTTCCGTACTGTATGTCAGCTTGTGGAGCCATTTTTCGATACCGGGTGCGACAGTAATCCGTGGGGTTGCCTCGGGAACTGGGGGTGGGGGCGGACCAACGGCAGATAAATCAAGGCCTGCGAGCGAGTCATTCACGCCGTCCGTATTCGACGTGCTCGAAGGTGCAGCCAAGCTACTCGGCGCGTCCGTGCTCTTGGACGCTTGACGTCTTGTTATTTGGCGCTCGAGGTTGATCTCTTTTCCCCCATGTATCCAGGTCCGCTTGTCCTCCGTATCACCGAGCTTGCGGTTCAGTCGGCTGAACAATCCGCTGACTCGAGGAGGGAACGGCGGCATCTCCTCAGACATTTTGTAACATTTCGTCATCGTCCGATCGACATGCAAGCGCGTAGAATTCGCAGGCACGCTGTTGGAGCTCAGAATCAAGGACGTGCCTGTAGCGTTCAAAGATGGTGGTGAGTTGGGACTTGATCTCGGGGAAGACATTGACCCAATGTCCGAGTCGTGCGAGGCTCCTGATTGTTGTGTGCGTGCAGGTGTATATTGTGAATGCGATCAGTGATGAACTGGGTCAAGCGAGACCCAGTTTGTGAAACATGTCATCCAACGTTCTGAATGCGACAGGTTTGACCAGGCTGCAGATCGTATCAGCGATTGTCAAGGTGGCTTGGTTCGACGAGCAGGAAACGCACTATCCGTCCATCCCAGCCTCGAAGGCTTTTCGTTTGTCTTCGAGTGAGGACATGCCTGTCAACGCGAGGATTACGCACGACTGCTGGTTCGAACGCGCACGCTCGATTTGGTGAATCTGGACAGTAGCGCCAACTCCTGTAAAGAATGAATTTAACGATCAATAAATCGACAAAACGGAGAGTGACATACCGTCAAGGATTAGCATAGATAGATCCAACAACACCACGCTAACCCAACATAAGACTGAGCACTCGAAGAGGAGCATCACCACTCACTCGAACGGGCCTTCGGTCTGGAAGATCTCGACTCCCTGACTACCGTCTACTGCTTCGCAATATTCGAAGCCCTTTGAGAACATGAGAAGGCATCATCACAGTTTGCGGCCTTGCGCACCTTTTTCGTGAGCCACTTGGCGCTACCACGCAAGCAAGTCAGTCAAGACGAACACGGGCGAGGATGATATCACCTACAGCAAGTTGCGAAGGATACTATTGTCCTCCACTACTAGAACCTTTCGAGACGGTTTGATCGGCTCGGTAGACCCGGTCGGCGCTTTGTGCAGGCTGCCGTTGGTTCCGACAGAGAGCGTTGAGTTATTGATGCTCGACATTGTCACATCGGCAGGTTGGAAGACAAGGTCTTCCTCGGACTCGGGGGATACAGACACTGTAACGGTAGGAATATTTGCGGACAGCAACGCTGACTGGTCTCGCCAGTTGTCAACGCTACCACGTCGGTGTGGCTCGAGGGTAGAGTCTGGAAATTCCTCTGCGAAGACCGTTGACTGAAGAGAGGCGCTCTCTTCAGAACTCATTCCTGAGTTGGGGAAGTCCAGAATGCGATGTTGTCGGCGCTGTCTCGCTCGGAGAAGTTGTTTCAGCGCAGTGCGAAGTCGGAGAGGCCCACCGGGCTTGTGTACGATGCGACAGAAGCCACCATTATTCTCATACGTGTTGCAGATCCCCATTATGCGAGGGCTCCCTCGGCTGGAAGAATGAATGATGAATGAGCGGTGTGTGTCCATCTTCTCGAGGGCAGTGACGATGGGTGATGGGTCTTCGTTGAGAATGACGATATCACCGAGCTCCGCACCCTCTCGTTGAGGCGTGAAACCCCACCAAGTAATGTATTTGCGGAGTGCCTCGTTGAGAAGCTGAACGCCGTGGCCTCGTTTCTTGAAATCAAGGAAGGAGACTATCGGTGATGGAGCCTGGTCGCTAAAGATGAATCGATCTTGGGTGTTGCTCAAGCCCTCTTGGAGTATCTCGGCCTCGAAGACTACCTTGATATCCGTGCCCACGGTCTCCTCACTGACGACCTCTACTTTGCCAGCGACACTCGGAGACCGGACGATGCTGCTCACGATCGCAAGACCCACAGCCTGGAGAGGGTTCTCTTGAGAGAACGGGCGGAATAAATGGTTCTGATAATAGTGCATGAATAACGAACCTCCACCCTTGGGATGAAGCAACCTACCTTGAGGAAATTTGGACTGATCCCTGTCCCAGTATCGTTCACGCATAGCTCTATCTTGACCGTGTTATCCGATATGTCGTCGGGTGTAGTGAGTTGTTTCAGCGACACGTGAATGTAACCGCTCTGTATGCAACTGGTGAGAGAAGGCGCACAGAGAAATCAATCCACCCACCGAAGTGAACTTGAGACTATTCCCAAACAAGTTCATCGACACCCGGCGTATTCCACCTTTGTCGCACTTGAGCATCCACCCCTGCGTGAATCCGGTCTTAGCAAAGTGCACGGAATGTCTACTTCGATCAACTTACTCCTTCGCGACGGTCGATATCAACGACGATCTCAATGTTTTGCGAAGCCTCAGGAGCGGTCATCATGCTCGTGGTTCGCTGATTCGAATTAGGCGCATATACGCTGCCTATCTCGGAACCCCTGGACGAGTTGCGTGCGCAATAACCTATCCACGATCCGTCGATCGCTTCCTCGACAAGTTGTTCCAGGTCGACTCTGAACATCGTTGAACACACTTGGGTTCTATGGAATTGCGGATGACATACCTTGTCCGCGTGATCACATTGTCAACACCGCCCGACTTCATATTTCCGCTGGGCTTGGTGAAGTCTAGGACATGATTCACAGTTTCCACGAGCGATGTACCGCACGCCTGGACAGTATGCAAGAACGACATTTGGCTGTGGCTCAATGAAGTGTCAGCCAGCAACTCTGCCGCTGCCAATATCTACGTACACCCTGCAATTAAGGACAATACATGATGAATAAAAAGGCAACATACTCCATGAAGTGGTGTTCGCAGTTCGTGGGATATACTGGATCCTCGTCAGACATTGCCAGACTGATGGTGCAAGATGACCTACTTCGATATAAACAGACTCTTAGCCTGATCTGCGAGCATCATCCGCCGCTTCAGTACGGCGGAGAGGATGATGACACCTGAAATATCATTCAATAGACACCCTTGCGTTACGCATGTCAAACAGTACCGATGGCGCGCAAATAAGATGATTCGTGACCTTCCAACTATACGAGACGAGATAAACAAAACGACATACGCAAACATATGTTGCTTACAAAATGCCGAGATGGGTCCGAGGCATTGTACGCGCAAATTAATGCGAAAGGTCGCTTGTCTATGTTGAAGACCGGGTCCGCTTTATCGTGACGAGTCGTTAGTTGATCACAAAGACAAGCTTGGCTACTCACTCAAAGCATACTACTGTATATGCGTTGGTATAAACGGACGGAAGCAAACCGGCAAGATTCCTTCCGAAATCTTGCCATCCGGGAACTGTTCAAAGAACGCGTTAAGCTTGCTTGTTCGTCGACGTTAAGTATTCGTGAAGTGGCGCGTGTCCCGCAGGCACAGCCTTGCCCGCGCGGTAAGCCAACTGACGCAGTTCTGCACGCAATTCATCCTCCAAAATGACGGCGTTCCGACAGCCGCAGAGTCATTTCATTTTCCAACTGTAGTCCGCTCAATGAATTGTCTGCCACTCGTTGTCCATGCACTCGTCTATCCAATGTGATGGCACTCCGCGTCCCTACCCCCTCCTACTTTCCCGTTCTCGTCGGGATGTTCAGAAACCAGTCTGTCCATTGCCGTGGTGCATCACCACCGACACAGTCGCTTCTGTGCTGAGTGTTTCAAGCACATCGCAGTGCGAGACATCCATGACAAGGACTTCTTCGACATCCAGTGTACGCTTCACAAGCTTGGCTGCGCGGTCATACACCTCGTCCATGGATGCCGAACCGTACATATCGGCATTCTGAGAGTCTTGCTGGTCGATCTCCAGGCATTCTCTACTAAATTGTTCCATCTAGAAACGTCTTAGTAAATCGCCCCGATGTACAAACACAACATCTCACGGATGTTTGAATCTTGTCTCGTATGCGAAGTTTGATTCTGCGTAGGGGTCACTAGAAAGATCAGATCTTTAGAGGCACTAGCGAACCTTGTCTCTCCACAATTCCATCTCACGCATTACCACAGCCTTGACACCGGTTAGTATGGCGAAGGATGCCGAATCTTTGACCCACCGCGAATTCCTTGAGAGTATGTCGCTGACGAGGCGAAAATTCTTGCCGTGGCGAATCGTCCATCAGGGCCAGACTACCACTACATAAGCTTCCCGTTGTAGGACGTCCGAATGTATTACCTGCCAATATTATACCCTTCCTGAGTTAGCAGTGGTGCACCCGCATAGAATCGAGTGTGGGGACTCTCCATCACAAATGGCTAGTTGACCGTCAACGATTAGATACATACGAGCCCTGCAGACATTCTCACGAACATTTTTCGCAAAGCGCCAATCCGTTAGGGTGTCGAAAATAACAGTAGGTTCATCACAACTGAAATTGAATGTAAAGAAGACACCACGTGACGACTGGCAAAAACGCACCGCTGTAGGATGCTGTGTGCACATAATGAAGTCAGGCGTGGGCAACGCGTGAATGATGCTCCGCCTGTGCATCATTGTATACCCGGAAAGGTCGGCGATGAACTCAAAATACGTACATTGTGACTTGACCCATCTATCGCCTCAAAGTTAGCGAGCTGATGCATCAAATTAAACATAGATGATGTACTGTTCTGTACCGTCGATGAGGGATATACACACGCTTTTGGTATCGAATACGAGCTTGACCAAGTGAGCGATCCGATCAAAATTGATATCGGGTGCGGTGTTCCATATGTTGAATCTGATCGCGACGCGTCAGCATACAAGTACCCGCATGGAACACAAAGCTCACTTGTAGAGTGCACGTCTCCGCTCAAGCTCATCTGGGGGACTAGGAGGAGCAAGATATCCAAGCTCCAAATACATTTGTTCCTCCTTGGCAGCACGTCCTATTCTGTAGCCGCTCACCGTCTCGGAGATTGATCGCCCAGTAATCTTTCTCTCTGAGGCAGCTGTAAAGGAGAGGATGTATGACGAGTAAGGCATCCTTTACGCGGCAAGGCCGGCGTGGTTGACACGTTTGTGTCTTGGTATAAGTGGACAGGAGCAGAGAACGCGTGGCGGCTGCGCAGAATTGTGATTTTGAGTGTAACACTTGAAACTGTTCATTAGGGCTGTACCCCGGTTCGTTCGCGATGAGATGTCCGTATTCGCCCAAGATATACCCTGTCACCAACCATTAGGATGACAACAAGGTCACGAGCCGGGTGCCATACCTCCCACTTTGACGAGACTCTCGTGAGCTCAAAGACGACTCTTGCAGCATACTCCTGAAGGTCCTCCGTGTTGGTGACGATTTGCACCACCCGATACCACACCTCGTCTCCAACATGGTCCCCAGCAGCGCTGATGAGCTGCAATATGGTATCGACATACCCTTTGTAGGAACCCGCGTATTTTTCGGTAAGGATGGCGATCTTTAATACCATTTTTTCTCGCAACAGGTAGTCTGCGACCTTGAAACATCGGAGAAACTCTCCGACGATCAATTCCGAGTTATCGACGTCGCACAATGCTGTAGAGCAGATCCAGGGCACGTCTCCGAACAGAGATATCCTTGTCACGGAGGGACAGGATTATCGTGCCTTGATGTTTCTTCAAGAGATCGAGGGAATCCGCGCGCGCTGCGAGATGCGCCATCTTGTCTAGACACAGGTACCGAACATTCGTCTCTTTGGAAGAGATGAAGCGGGCAAGGAGAACGGCAGCCGTGTCGACTAGAAGTGAGTTGGTGTCCAAGTGAATGACAAGGCCGATTGCCTCGAAAAGGACTGCATGCTGGGCGTTATTATGTTGTACGTTCCTCGAAGGCTCGGCGCTGTTATTCATGACCGTTTGGAGAACCTCGTTCAACGCGTTCCGAAGTGCGGGATCCTCTGTACATTCCGTCGAGCGACATGCTTCGCAATACGCAACTGATACGCACCCGTCGGGGCATAATATTGTAAAAGTCGGAGGAGCTTCACTTGTGACCACGGAGTGGGAACCTTGTAGTAGGCGTATGTTGTCGAGTATTCGTGTTGGATGACCAACTACGGGGGCATGAGTTCATCTTTCAGCAGGGTATGACGACACGACGTACTCACATGGTACAGACGATCAACAGCCTTGGTGTAGCATACCGCATAGGCATCAAGATGATCTTGAGCGAGGGCCATGACCAAACTTGTCACACATATCACAACGCCCTGAGGAATTTCAGAAACTTAGGCAAGGAAAGATGGCTCGGGCACGTACCAAATCTGGATCATCCATGATGGCAACCAACCGCAATGCCCATTCAGCCGCAGGAATGACTTCAAGATGCTTTCGATACAGTCGTAACAGGGTCAACGCTGCCTTCTTCTTGACGAACGTCTGGGAAGTCCTGTGACACGGTCAAGTCAGCGGTCATATTCGAAAGATACAGGAAATGAACTTCCACGGTGAAATGAGCAGTCTGTGTACGTCCTCTGAAAGAGCTTCTGCTATCTCGCTGCTGCCGACGTTAGCTATTGCATGCAAGGCGAGACGATTGTTGACCTCGTTGTTCTCGTCCAGATCCTTGCGTATCGAGTTCACGACCAAACGCAGGAAATCCGAGATGAGGAGCGTAACGGCAAGGTATCCAGACATCGTGAGGCACTCGTCGACCAGTGTGCAACGCTCGAGCTCATACAATCTGTTTCTCCGAATACTTGGAACTCGATATGAGGTTGACGGCCTTCATGTGTCCGACGTCGACCTTGTAGCCCAGTATGTACGTGAAAATGATCTTGGCAACACACCTGCGGACGGCACGATTTCAGATTGGAACGCGAAACGGACGGGCGACGCTCCGGGGCTTACTTCTTCTTCTGATAGCCGTCAAGGTTTCCGTCTGGAGATACGTTATGAGCTGGGAGGATGCCAGGGCGAGGCAAGAGAGGTCATGCCTTTGAACTTCTTGCGAATATTCGCCATCTCCTTGTTTATCCGCTTCTCTTCTAATTCGCGCACCCGCGCACCGCGGATGTCCGGGATGAACTCGAAGTGGGCATTGGATGGAAAGGTAGATCGAGAGGGCCGACGAGACTTGCCTGGGTCAAGCCACGCGTGTTAGCAGCCATCTTTGCAGGATTGAGTCGAGTTGTCTTGCAGAGACTGTCGTGGTAGGTGCCAAGCAGAAACACTCGCCAGAGGGACGCTTATGTCAAACGTCGACTGCATCTGGCGCTCAGAAAAAAACCAAATGTAGGTACATTAAAGCGAGATTAAGTGGTGTATATGTACTAGAGTGTACATGATAATGATGAATAGATGTCCGAGATAGAGATGTGTGTCTATTCTATAAAGAATGCCAGCCAGCTCACGACCAAAAGCTATGCGAGAGCGGACTTGGCGTGCCAGGTCGTGAGTTGTACGCGGAACCAACACCGAACGGTGTCGAATATCCCGATTTCGATCCCGGCAGTCTGCTGGTGGAGAAAGCGGGGGATGCTATTGGCGTCGCGTTCCGTGAACTAGTCGCCGACCGTGTAGACATCCGTTCGTCGCTGTAGCGATTCAGTATCCGCACCACATCTCGCGTGATTGAATCCAGATCCGATGATTCCCGTGGAGACAAAGAAGAATCTTCGCTCAGCTTCTCTTCGCCCGCTTCATCCTCTCGAGCAGACATGCCTGCGAGACGAGACCTAGAGCACATCTGGCTTCTGTGGATGCCCTCGAATACCCGTAACATGCAGGCCTCTATCATGGTCTTCAAGTGCTGGATATCATTCAGCACATTCAAGTTTCCGACGACAGGCAACCATTCGTCGCACTCGAGCCCGCGTTCAATCACTTGAAGATCGTTGGCACCAAACAACAGGTACGTCATGGGATCCAGACGAGTCGTATTGATGAGGTGCATTTGAGGGGTTCAGCCAGCGACCGTCAGATTCTGCCGTTTCTGCGCATAAGCATATAATTGTCTCTCCTTAAAGCAAAGAGCCGTTATCCTCGAAGGGCCTAATGTGCTTTCGATGGTTCACACTACTCGGATGAATGAGGGTCGTCTACCGAAATCTGGTCAACTAGCACGGCATAACATCGAGAATAAACCAGACCTTATCGTGTTGGGTTCGTAATGTCATCTCGCCCGTCCGAACGGCAAACTTGGGTTGGGTAGCGACGGCGACGAGAGCGGCAAGCAAGGGTTGAGACTGTGCGTTGGCATTCAGAGTAGGTGGTACCGTCTTGATTTGCGGTCGCGCGCTCCACCACAGACACCCCCTTCGGTGGCGTCGATGATCCCAGTTTGATGCAAGGATTGCAAGATATGTCCTCGAACTTTGGTGATCAGTATCAACGTCGACTTGGAGAGAAAGTTGTCAGTGCAAAAGCGAGAAGCGCGCGCATGGTCTCCATTGCGGTACATCTCGTGTCACGCGTCATAGGCGTTCAGTATCGTCAATGCGTCGGATCTGAACTCCCTTGGAGACCATGTCGTCTTGACAGCGGCTGCCTCTGCTTTCGGGTGGAGGGGGCAGAAGAAGGGATCTCGGTTTGTAAGGATCGCAACTAGGGTCAGCGCCTTGTTGAGACAACGGAAGAAGACCATAGAGGACCAGACGGCCCATCTGCACATCTATCGGAAGTTGTAAAAGGACACGACCGAGCGATGTGAGATTTTTCCGATGGTCCAAAGCGCCAGCCATCTGCAGGGATTTCATGGCTGACGCTACACGGTCGGGCGCAGGAGGTTCGATTGTTGCTCCGAGAACTTCTTCGACTTCCATTCCGGGGAAGCTAAGGGCCGTAACATGCATGACAACATTGCTCAGGTCTACACGCTTCATCTCGACTGTCTGATGTGGACTGAGGTCCGTGGCGCGGGTCTTGCTCAAGAGGCCAAAGTACTCTCCGGGACGATGTCTGCCTGCGCGCCTAGCCCTCTGATTGAGATTGGAAGAGCCAACCCACGCCGAGGCGAGGGAGGAGATGTGGCGTTCCGAGTGCAGAACGTGTATGGAAAACTTTGCTCGGTCTGCGAAATCAAGTGGAAGTCTACCGTCCAACAAGATTCGTTGTACGGACGAGATTTCTTCCCATCCGGGTAAAAAGACGAGGACGTGACCGGAGTCAGACTGCTGGAGGACGTGCGAGACGGTGGCGGCCACAAGAAGTGCGGGGAGTTCCAGTTCGTCGTTGGTCGTTGGTTTGGGAGGCGCAAAAGAAGGGAGGGGATAGGTGATTGTGCTGGGCATATGCCTCTTCCCGTGCGAGGTACCTGGAGACAGAGTCGTCGTTGAACACCCAAACTCAAGTGGGGTTGTCTACGCATATCGCCGAGAAAATCCTCCAAGAAATGTCTGTTGACAGGAAAGGTACGACCGGGGACTTCGATCACGGCTGCCTTGTTCCCCGCTGTGTCAGGAAAGTATTCTTGGAACAACCGCGGGTCTATGGTGGCGCTCATGAGCACGACCTTGAGCGGGAGATTGCGTGCTTTGCGGTCCTCCATCAGGCGTTTGAGTACGACAAGGAGGAGGTCCGTGTCTACATCGCGTTCGTGAACTTCGTCGACCAAGATATGAGTGACGCGGTCAAGCCTGTTGGCCTCGGGGCCTCCATCCGACATGGCGGACTGGAGACGTCTAAGCAATACCCCGATGGTACAAAATGTGATGGAACCGTGTACTTGGGGTAGCTTTGACTCGAAGCGGACGCTGTGACCAACTGAGCCGGCGCCGACGATCTCGCCGCGCTCCTTTGCGACGCGGTCGGCGACGACGAGGCTGTGTGCAAATGATGTTGCATTGTGCGCCTTGACCGCGGTTGATGTAGTCGTCGAGAATGAGCTGAGGCATCTGGGTCGTTTTGCCGGATCCGGTTGCCGCCATGCATATGGTGACGTCTTTGTTGACGATGTGGGAGAGGAGTTCCTGAGAGCGGGTATAGATGGGCAGAGTAGTGCGCGTGGAACGCATTTTCTCTGTTGCTGGATCACGGAGGTAGGCCTGACGCCTCTCGTCGAGATGTGCGGACTTGATTGTGATGCGGGAAGCGAGATGAGCTGGCTGGTGACGAGGGGGAGAGGAGTGGTGTGTTGAGACGAGGCGGGTGCGGGTGCTGGGCTGTTCCTGTAGAGGGAGCTCTTTTTTATTTCAGAGCAGAGATCGAGGATGTCGTCTGCGAGTGCATCTGAGATGGGGAGAGCGACCTTTGGAGCAAGGCCGAGGTCTTTGCCAGACTTTGCTGCAGACGGGACGAAAATAGCGACAGGATCGTATGACAATACGCTCAGTGTCTGGTCCTTTCCCTCTGGCGAGCAACTCCTCAGCCCACTTCAACACGACGGCTGGTTGGCTGCAATAAAGTTCTCTCTCGACGGACGACGTATCGCTACTGCCACGGGGAATCGAGGCACTGTTCGCATTTACGACGGCAGCTTGAACGTCCTCACAGCTGTTGACCTCCGTGCCGTTTATCGGCCTGAGTGACGGGCGAAGTCTCGAGCGCTCGGACGAGGTGATTCTTGTCCCTCGTAGCCACAGCCAGTCGGAACGGGTATATTTGTCAGCGAGCGGTAGCGGTGTGCGTCACGTCGCAGAATGGCACGCCCTCGTTTCGTGCGTCGCAAAGCCAGCGCATATAGCGTGCTCGGAGGTTCTCCAATGCTCCAGCCGTCTGAGCTGAGATACCGAACACGAAAGTCGATGACGACGTCCGAACAGGAGCCTGAGGAAGACTGTCTGACCGCAAAGTGACATACACTTCGAGTACGAGCGCCCCGTTCGAACCCGAAGCGCCAAAGTTGTTCAGCACGACGACCCTCGGAGCGGACCCACGTCCATATCCATATCCATCAGAGACCCACGGCGTGGCGACAGTGTCGATGACCGTGTGGTCGACATCCAGGGGCGCGATGAGCGGATGAAGCGTCTTCAGTGAGATCTGGGCCGGAATGACGCTGTGCCGCAGCATCAACAACAGCTTGCAGAGCCCCACGGCCCCAGACGCCGCTCCGAGATGGCCGATGTTAGTCTTGATCGACCTGCGTAGTCATGTATGAGATTCAGTTGGAGCTACAAGCATCACTGCCGACTGACCTCGAGCTCCCTAGCCTCGTCGTCGTCCATATCTGGCGCGTCGTGCTCGTCGTCATCTGCAACTTCCTCTTCAAACAGTTGCTCGTCAAGGGTGACTTCACCAACGTCTTCCCGTTTAGGCCGAACATTTCCCTTTTCATCTTGCTATGTCAAAAAGTGAAGTGCACAATTCAAAATAGACTAGATATAGTACAACTTATGTGGTTTGGCTATTCCTTCTGGTGATCATGGTCCGTCCTCGTCGTTTCGCCGTGACCCATCGTGGTCGTGGTCGCGGTCCGCGGTGTTACCGTGACGCGCCGTATCGTCGTCGTTGTGTTGTCGTGGTTGCGGTGTCGTGCCGTCCTCCTCGTCTCATCATTTCGCCGTGTCGGCGTCGTGGTCGTAGTCGCGGTACCGCGGTGTCGCTGACGACGCGATGACATCTGTGAGAGGGGAACACAGACGAGCAATCTGAGTCCAGAAGACAGCGCGACCTCGCTCGAGAAGCTCTACCGCCTCTTTGGCACGTTGATTGCGGAGACCAGCGGAAAAGGCATTGATTGCTAGGGATGAAGCGAGGTCCTTGAAAGTCTGGAGATGATTGAGTAGGGATGGTAAAATGGCGAGATGCTGAACAAGTAGTCGAAGAGATGTTTCACATGCGAGAAGGACTGTGCGATGGCGGAAATCCTCAGCTGCCGTGATCCATTCCTTGGGCTACAGAGAGATCGACCGGTGAGAGTATTTGTAAGATATTTGACAACTCGGTGTAGAGACCGAATAGATCCTCCTTGTCCTTCAACTCGTTCGACTGGGTGAAGCAAAGACGGAGACAATGTGCAAGTTGACGTAGTGACCATGATCGGTCAGGATGGCCAGGTGGGCAAAGGTCGAGGGCTTGTCTCGCGAGGATGCAACATTTTTCAACGACATTGATCGACCCGGGTGCCCTGACAGGCGAAGGTCGAGGGCTTGTATCCCGAGGATAATGGCCTCATTGAGGTCCGTCATATCTCCAAGTCGGTTGTAACGAGTGGAGAGATGGCTCGCGACATTGGTCAACGGCGTTGATCGATGCGGGTGCCCTGACGGGCGAAGGTCGAGGGCTTGTCTCCCGAGGATGATGGCCTCATTGAGGTCCGTCATATCTCCAAGCCGCTCGTAACGATCGGAGAGATAGCCTGCGACATTGCCCAACGATGTTGATAGATTTGGGTGCCCTGCTGGGCAAAGCTCCAGTGCCTCTCTGCCATGAATAACGGCTCGGACCCGTTTTTGACTGACGTGAATGTTAATATTTCACTGCGGCCATTCTCGCAGACAAAACAGTGAAATAAGCACCTTGTGATTCCATCTCGTTTCACTGAGGGTTGGGACGGTGGAGGGGAAGGTACTGGTCAGTGGAAAGAAGTGAGAACCTTGGCGACTTCGTCGCAATGACTTGGGGCAGCCTCGTTTTTTCCGCAAATATGGTTCGTTGGCACAGCAGCGTCATTGAATGAGTGCTTCTGGCAGGAGGTTGTTCGCACAGCCCAAGATATATCCTGGCAAGAATGAACTCCTCGCAGCACTTTGAGGCGTTCATCAGTTCAAAAGAGACGACAAAAAAACGGTATCGGAATCGAAAAACCACCGCCTCTACCCAGCGTCTATACGTACCCAACAACCGCTACCGCGTGATCCCCATCTTCAAAAACGCCCCAATGATTCCACTTCGTCATACCACCCCCTCGCCGTCCTCGTCCTCGTTGCTATTGTAACGCCGCCGTGTGTCGCGGTACGGCGGTGTTGCTGACGCCGTGCCGTCCTCGTCGCGGGTGTCGCGTCATAGTACGCTGTCGTGGGAGTCTCCCCGTCGCGTGCCACGTCGCGTTGTTGTCGTGGCAGTCATCGCGTCGTGGTACCACGTCACGTCGACGTTGTGTCGCGGTTTGGCATATCTACAAGAGGGGGAGAGGGGGAGAGGGGGGGAGGGAGGGAGGGAGGGAGAGAGGGAGAGAGGGAGAGAGGGAGAGAGGGAGAGAGGGAGGGGGGAGTGGACGCGGACGGGTCGCTGTTGTTGTCGAGTCGTTGGCGTGTGTGCAGGAGATGGTGAGGGTGAGAGAGCGGACACGGGAGTGAGGGGAGAGAAGAAGGAAGGGAGAGAAGAAGGGAGGGGATGCGCACCGGTCATCGTCGTCCGACCATTATCGTCGCGTCGTCGGCGTGTGCGCAGGAGGAGAGAGGGAGAAGGAGGGAGACGGGAGTCTGGAGAGGAGGGAGGGAGAGGAGGGAGAGAGAGAGGGAGGGAGGTGATGCGCACCGGTCATCGTCGTCCGACCGTTGTCGTCGCGTCGTCGGCGTGTGCGCAGGAGGAGGGAGGGAGAAGGAGGGAGACGGGAGTCTGGAGAGGAGGGAGGGAGAGGAGGGAGGGAAAGAAGGAGGGAGGGGATGCGCACCGGTCGTCGCGTCGTTGGCGTGTGCAGGAGAGGAAGAGGGAGGGGACGCCGTGGGACGGGACGAAGTCGGGGCGTGCGTACATGTTTGGACACGCTGGAGGGGGAAGCTTAAGGGAAATAAGGAGCGACGCGTTCCAACCAAGGTCACGTGCGTTGTGACGTCGTCGAAAATCCACAAGTCCGGCGCATTAGGAAATGTAACTTACTACATTTTATTAGGATTTAATGTGACACTATCCTGTAAGACTTGTGCTTCTATCGTACCTTTTCACTGTATC
>JBBPNI010000387.1:0-24434 GCA_038091135.1 Leccinum fibrillosum | reverse complement strand
GAAAATCTCGCGGGGTATGTTTGCTCATCCGGCTCACATCCATGGATTTCTTATTGAATGTCGTTCGTTTCTATAGAAAGCTCTCAAGTTCGATTCACAATAGGAGGCTCAATGGCCCATGTCCTGTGTACTTACTATTGGACTACGCCCTATGCCTTACTCGTATATATACCACATCTTCGATCTTATTTTGTTTCAGATGGGGCTCGATTTTTGAGAGTGGAATTCACATTTTACTCCAGAGACATGAGCGACTTGTCTCGAGCTGCACATATCAGCGCGTTGATTCGATAGTTTTCGACGAGTCAATGATTGAGATACTCTTATTTGACTAGGTGCTAGTCGAACCAAAGAAGGCACTTGCCTTCGACTTCCACTCACCACGTTCATACTTGTGGCGATAAGATAATCTGTCCTTGGCTGGCGCCCCTTAGGACGTTCAACACTCTAAGTTGACCCACAGACACCATAGTGGCATATGATATTCATGTGTGCACTGGCATTCTACCTGTTCGTCCGACGTAGTACTGACCTATGCTTCCTTCGAAAGCGTTATAGGACCTACGGGATCAGGGAAGACGAGCGTAAGCTGCAGACTTCTCCGCTCATTCCCATTTCCATAGGCTAATTCGACCCGTCAGTTCATAAATGCATTGATTCAAATATCAGGAGACAGCAGTGGCTCGACCTCCTTGAAGGCTGATACGCGTACCGTCATTCCTCACAAAGTAGAGTGCGATGGTCGACGTCTGGTCTTTGTCGACACACCGGGGCTCGACAGCATCGATCTTCGCGATGATGTGATATTCTCGCTGATAGCGAAATGGATAGATGATAGGTACGTTATTTTTCGTCATTTGAAAAACCACTCTCATGAATTCCGTGACCCGTGCCAAGATATGGACCCACTGGCAAGGTCGACTTGGGGATCCTATACCTTCAACCCATCACCGCCAATCGCGTGAAAGGGTCCCCGCATGCTGATATCGAAGCGCTCCGTAAGCAATGCAAAGGCGTGGTTGTGCGCCAAACATGTCTCGTGACTACGATGTGGAATGAGGTGCATGATCAAACGGAAGCGCTGGGTCGAGAAGGTTTCCTCAAGGACGAATTTCAGAAGAAAAATCGCAGCGCGCTCGTTAGACGGTTTGACAACCAATGGAATTCCGCATGGGATATAGCGCGGGAACTCGCCCGAGGTGAGTGAATCCCTCTCATTTACTTTCCCGTTCCATGATGTTCGCCATGTCAAACATACTAACGATGCAACAGCTTCGAACATCGTTGATGAAAAACCGAACGAAATGATATTCGTGTATGTATCGCTGTAATCGCCCGACATCACGATGCTGACCAGAATCTGATGACAGGTTGATGGGACCGACGGGGTCGGGAAAGACCAAGGTGAGTCAGGAGGCTGCTCTTATACAATTTTCTCGCTGAAAATTTTCAGTTGATCAATTCGCTTGGAGTGTCGCCAGACAGTGGTTCCAACTCCGAGTCAGCCTCCTTGCGAGGTGGCACCCGCAACATGACTCCTCACTCGGTAGAACGTGATGGTCGACGTCTAGTTTTTGTCGATACTCCTGGTCTCAATAACCTAAAGTATCCCGATGAGGTTGTATTCACGCTCATAGCCAAATGGATAGAAACGAGGTATGTTCCGTAAGAATCACTTGCCATGATCTGACATGTGCAAAGATATGGGTCCAAAGCCCAACTAGGAATAATTTACGTTCGGTCAATCACGGACAACCATATGCGAGTCTCTCCGCATTCACACATTGAAATGCTCCGCAGGCAATGCGAGAGCATGATTATATGTCCAGTAGGCCTTATGACAACCATGTGGGATGAGGTCAACAATGCAGCAGAGGCAAAGGTTCGAGAGGGCATTTTGAGGGAAGAATTCCAAAAGAAACACAATCACGCACTTGTCAAGCGGTTTGAGGTTGGGTGCCCTTCCACCTGGGAAACAGTAGATGAACTTATCCGAGGTGAGTCAATTTGACCAGGTACGTTCTGACTCTGGACAATGTGACATGATGAGATAGTTCATCTCGATGCTTCAAAACCCAGTGCTGATAAGCTAGGCGGTATGATCTTTGTGCATGTATCATTCATCCGATATCATAATCCAACAAACTGATCCGATGACAACAGGGTCATGGGACTTACGGGATCAGGAAAAACCAACGTAAGTTCTCAGCTCATTGACATTCATCTCTTATTCCGAGGAACGTCAGTTCATCCATTCCCTTGGAACATCTGGGGACAGTGGTTCTGCGACCTTGAAACCGGGCACACAAGGAGTTGTCCCTCATATAGTGGAATATGATGGTCAAAATCTAGTCTTCCTTGACACCCCAGGTCTCGACAATATCAATATGCCTGATGAGACAATATTCTCGCTTGTAGCGAAATGGCTCGAAGTCAAGTACGTGATCAACTCACCACCCAGGAATCGTGGACACTAACATTCGGATGGTTGACCACCGCAAAGCTGTCGGTCTAATATTGAACTGGGGATAATCTTCCTCCACCGGATTACCGATAATCGCATCCAAGGTTCTCCGCAGAGACATATTGACAGGTTTCAGAAGCAGTGTAGTGATGCGGTTGTTCATCAAATATGTGTGGTGACAACCATGTGGGACGAGGTAGACGACATGGCAGAGGCAGAGATGCGAGAGGAACATCTGAAGGATAAATCCCGAAAGAGAGATGTTTGCGTGCTCTTTAAACGGTTTGACAACCAGCGCTCTTCTGCCCAGGACATCGCAGGCGAGCTCGTAGGAGGTGATGCGCGGCGACTCTTAGAAGAACTCCGAGAGCGAGAAAGGCGTCCAATCGAACCCAGTGCTAGAAAAGCATCGTATACCAAACTGCAGCAGCTCTTTTCAGAGCGAAAAGAGGTGATACAGCAGCTTTTGGGCGAAGCAGCCTCGGAGGGAAACCAGACGCGTATGGAGGAGTTGCGTGCAGAGCTCGACGCATTGAACACCAGGATAGGATTGACATTTGAGGAGGTGCAAGATAGGGACACCTCACTGATATCGCGTGTCCTTCAGTGGTTAACTCGCACAGTCGGCATAACGGCAAGTGTTCCTTTATATTATTCGACTACTGGTTTTCCTGAGACACGACCGTGCTCTTTCAGTATAACACTTGATCGCTTTTGAACCACACCTGTTTGCACTGTGGTATAATGGATTAACGTCCGCATATGTTGACAAAAGAGGTGAACAGCATAACCAAATATACGCGATGTGGTCGGGACAATCGAACTGTCCGTCCGCTTGCGTGAATCTTCTGTCGTCCGTCTTACCGTTAGATACAGGTAAGGAATGGCGGCTGTGTGAAGTTTCGACCGGGCGGAGGGTCTCATTGGAGTGCTTGATACCGCTACCTCGATGTGTGCTATGGAATAGTTTTGCACTGCACCTATATATTCAGGATTAGATTCAAAATTATCTATATTTAAGAGAACCTAGTGAACTCACGCGTGTCTAGACTCGAAAACGAGGATCAGGATAGTGGGTGAAAAGATAGAGAGTCTGAATTACTTACCTGGTACGCATGCGTCGACGTATCACGTAGTACTTAATACGACCAGTAAAAGATTGAAGCAGCGCGAACTTAGGCCGGAAGTTCGAAACACTGGACGAACGGGTCACCAGGGCAAAGCATTTTGAAATTGTCCTGTTCCTCTGGTCAAAGATATCAACGGGTCGAGGCTATGGCATCTAAATTAAATCTGGCCGGTTCCAGACTTCCAGGTCGTCTATTAGAGGTGCTCCGGGTAGGTTAATACGGAAGATTTGCCCCAAACCATGTGGAACTTCCTTAGACTGTAGCCTGGGATTGACTGTGACGGTGACGGTGACCGGGACTGTCTGCGGCACTTTTTGGTTTACTCAACTTCAAGTTGTGTTGAACGTTTGAACACTGATCAACTACACTTATGTAAGCAACGATCCAAATCGTTAGTATGACGGTTGTCCTCAAGCTTCTCGCTGCGAGCCGACCAAAAACTTCATCAATATTTGCTAAACCTATGCGGGCTGAGTGAATGACTGCAGGCCAACTCGTGTTCGCTCCTTACCTGATACTCTTTGATAAACATGCTGACGCAATATGGCGGCATGCTGTTCGTGCAGCAATGCTGTGGCGTTCAGCCTTCGCTTTAGCTGGTATGTACTTAACATTTTTTTTTCCTCACCGCGTGCACGACCAAGTTGGCGGACGTAGCTGCCGAGCGCCGCAAACTGCGATTGAACTTCCCTTCGCCCTTCGACCCTCTCAGCACTCCCTCCTCTTGAGTTCAGCCGACGACCATCACACCTATGGGGAAGAACTGTTTCAAAGGAAGACAAGATGACATTGTCATTCCGTGGGTATCGTTTGATACCATTCAGGTTATAGTACTGAAGCAGCTTTGTCAAATAGCGTTGTAGGACGACCGGGCAGCGGGAAGACCACTGTGAGCGAACTCAAAACTATTTGTCTAGTTTTATGCTAATGATGGTCAGTTCATCCACCAACTTACTGGATTCTGCGATCAAGAGAAGCGGAATAGTAAGGCTAGCAGCATGGAGGTCGACACCAAGTGCATCACCCCACACATTATCACGCTCAAAAACCGTCGCCTGATCTTGGTCGACACGCCTCCCTCCGAATTTACTTCTACTCAAGAAAAGGTGTTGAGAGATTTGTCTCATTTGGTGACAGCCTGGTGTGTGTTACTCTGGTCGTTTCTCGTTCCTATTTGACACACATGTAGCTATCCATGGACCGATTTTAGGCTTGCTGGAGTAGTCTACCTTCACCAGATCTTGGACATGAATCCATCAAGAGCTCCCTCCTCCGAATCCAGTCTCAGGTGGTTCTGTCCCCGCCATACCAATCTGAAGAAAACATTGCTGGTCACGAGCATGTGGGACTTGGTTCCCGCCGAGAAGAAATCATCGGCGGATGAAAGGATGAGACTCCTTGAAGGTGTCTGGAAGAGACTGATCGCTGAAGGCGCGGTTGCTCTGCAGTTCTTGAACACAGAAGACTCGGCACTGGATATCGTCCGGCGACTGTTGTATCCCGAGCAGATTGAAAAGCGAGACCAGCGACACAGCCCAGGCGAAACCGAAGTGTCTGCAGGGTGTTTCAACCACCTTTGCCCCTTCCTCTGACTGGTGTAATTCTAGCTGAGTAGCGGCCCATCCCATCCAGTTCTGGAGAACAGCCTCGGGTAGGTTGCTTGTAATCGAGCAGGAGACTCTCGCATTTAGATGCTATCAGGTGTCTTTTCGTTATTCAAGCCGGCTTGTTACAGACCAATAGGTAACATGTGCCTAGTCGCTTACCCGTATGGAACATGGACTGTGTAGTTTTGCCTTTCACTTGTTCCTTCTACTGGAGGTAGCACCGCCCGGCGCAAGTAGTTGACCTCGAACGATGCGCTCGGCGGCTTTTGTCAATGACCTGCCGGCGATCAATCAAATCCGGGTACGCGTCGCTTTCCAAATTACTGTTTTACATACGAACACTGTGTAACGGGGAGAAGTTCAATAGCGCCCGGCGCCCTCAGGAAATGTCAAATCCCCCCCTACTACTAATAGTTCATCCCGATATTTAGGATAACCATTGACGACCGAGACTTTGTCAAGTATGTGCAGACGGTCAGACCTGCTGGGCAACCCACCGATCGAGGGTGTAACTTTTTATTGTCCAGGGAAAGTTCAGCTAAGGGGGTTCAAAAGTTGGGGATGCAAAATGAGTATGGAGATCATTCCGATTCATTCGTGCCGTGCCGAGCGGCAAGTGCCCCCATAATTGAACATGGATAACAGCTAGATATTTACACTTACAGGACTACCACTGTTCGTAGAAGCGTACTGTAGCCTAGGGGTGACTTATGTACATCAAAAATGACATTTTGTTGTGAGAAACTGGTAAACGTGCCAATATGTTTTCATGCGTCGGGGTACTTCATCTTTCCGCCACTCTCTAGAGCAGTGCGAGCGTCGATCACACGCACATCAGTAGAGTATGTGACCAACGCGCCAGCAGTCCTGCACCCCTCGAAAGTCGACTTCAAAGCATGCCGCCCATAAGCGTCGTTTCGAGCGATCTCTTTTCCGCAGGCCTGGCACTCCCACACCTCCCCTAGATGAACGCCAAGGACGTGCCTTGCGATCGACTCTTTTAGCATAGCCTTACCGCAGCGAGACCAACGACAATCCACTTCGAGCTTGTCTCCTCCCGGCTTGCCTCCGTGCCATTTTTGGATGTGCGTGTGGATGCAGGACTTGTCACCTGTGATCCAGAGGTTGCACGGGGCCTGATCTTCCTCCCAGCAGCATTTAAGGACACTGATTTTTCCACTGGGTTCGGTTGTACCATCAATGAGTTCCTCTTCATCGATCCATAAGCCATTGTATTCGATCGCACGGGCGCCTCGTCTGCGGCGAGATGGAGCAATAGAATCCTGGGGTAAAACAAGACGAAAAGGAGGGTCTGGTCCACTGTGCCCTGTTGAAGTCGCGGGAACGAGCTCTTGAGGCAAAGATGGAGTAAATAGCTGGTGTGAAGGGAGATGGTAGCAAGTTGTATATGGCTCTGCGATATACTGATTGTTTTGTGTGCTTGGATAGCGTGTCGCGTGATGATATCCGAAACCGCGAGAATTTTGCTCAAGGGGAGGGAGAAGCGGCTGTTCGGTTGATGAGCGCAGGCACATGACCTCCAGAGGATCAAAGGCTCCGCGATCATCCCAATGGAAACCTCTTAAATCTGGGCCCTGGACAGAGTGGGAATCTAACGTCATGTTGCCAACGTCCATCCAATTGTGCGCAGAGGGCAGAGGCGGGGTAAACCAAGGTCCCACAGTCATCGGGATGTCGGTCGGTCTCCGTGGTGCAAAGTCATGCAGTGTGTGTCTGCCGAAAAATGGGATGAATTTCGAGGATTATACAGTATCTCATACGCCTACTGTTTGTCATGAATAGGTGTGGGCGTGGTATTAGAACTGGAAAAGGTGGAGAAAGTGATGAGCTTAGCCAGCATTATCAACTCGGAGTGTCTTACTACAGTTGGTTTGCGTTCCAGACATAGGGGGACGATGGGAAACCCCCTGGAGTCAAATGGGCTCCGGGCGGTAACTGATAGAAGCTATTGTGCAGGTAGAGGGAAGCGTAAGCACGTCAATGTACCGTGAGCGCATGGAGGACGCACTTCGTGGGTAGCATCGGAATGGCTGAAATATGAAAATCGTTTCGTGCCGCTTCCAAGAAGGTCATCATACGCAGAGTTAGGAAACAGAGGGCTCACGTTGAAAGCCAGGTACCTCCCCTTCAAAGGTCACGTCTTGGAGAGGACATGATGCAGTCAGAAAAAATGGGTGGGGGACACGAGAAGACATTGAGCGGGGGGCCGTTATGCGACCTTCTTGCCTCGCAACGGCGAACTTGAAGGGAGAGCATGCTTTTAACTTTTTTTTTTTTTTTTTCCTTCCGCCTGGAAAAGGCCACGTAGAATTGACGCAAGGAAGCAACAGTTTAAGGCAAAAAGCAATGATACACAGATCGATCGATCGATCGAGGTGATGGAATCAAATTGACTACTAAAACAAGTCTATGATCTTCCGAATTGAGCAACTTCAAGCTGTCGGCACCGGAACGGTGATTCAATAACATTGTTACATAGTTCCGCAGCATTTCGATCTTCCGTCAATTATAATGTGACCAGAAACCATAACCTTGGATATTATATTGCTTGATTGTAATTGAGAGTATCAATATTCGTCAGACATCTGATCAAACGAACAGCGGAGCATGACGCACACAGAAAGCAGTAGCGTGTAGGCAAATAGATTGAGACTATTTCCATCGCATCTGATCCAACGGTACTGCCATTGGATATACGTCCCAGTTATGACTTCAGTGCCAAACAAACTTTGAAGGTTACCGTGACACTCGTGGACGATGGATCAACAAGAGCAGTCCCAAGCCACTGTAAACGGCTAACAAGGTTCATTCAATGACTAGTATTTTTACTCTTTTCGCACGAGAGGTGTGGCAAACAACGTAGACATTAGTATATGGATTAGATGTATGAGTGAGGCAGTATCCGGAGCTGCGAGGAGGAGCAGTCCAGTTCAGTACAGTACACGGAGGAAAAACGCGCTCATCTATAATGCCGGACCCTTTGACGCCATATTCTGTCAATTTGTCCTCGGTACGCTACTAAGTACCAACCGACGCGCCTTGATCGCGAAGTCTACAACCTATCGGTTAGATCGAGAGAGTATGATGAACTAAATCAAATACCTTATCGCTCGCTCATGGTCCGGCCTCTTGTCATTGCAATACAAGACGATCGGAACTCTGCGAAGTTGTAAACTCCACTCGTTCTTTCCAGCAGGACGATCACTAAGCACCCCTCCAAGACTCTAGTGACCCCCTTCAAAAATACCTAGCTTCAAACTGTCGAGCCTCAGGGGATCCGTGGCACGACCGTGATGTCCAATCTTCGTTGCATTGCCTTCCTGCCACCCACCCGTCACGACGCCACATTGTACCTCTTTTGCAATGATATTTTCTCAAGCTGCGTCTGGGTCAGGCTGGGACGATTGTTGCCTGCCATTCTGACTGCTATCAGATGGCAACATGATTGGTTGATGATAAGCCCGCCATCCTGTACTTGTCCCATTGTCTTGGGACGGCGGCCTTCGGGGCCCGTAATCTACAGCACGCGGGACAGGTACGAATTTGTCATTAACATGAGGCGTGATGCACGGTGGAGTGACCAGGATGAAAAACGACAGGACGGGACGTCTTGCTCTATGCAGACGTGGAAAGACAATAAGTATAGGAGTGACCACGGACCCTGACTGACATTCACAGTAAGTTGAGTTATCCATGTTATACTTGCTGTGAGCTGCTGCCTTAACCTTTCCGCCTTCAATGTGTCACATTGGCAGCTCTTTTGCAGTGCCAGTGGCATTCCGGGCTTGCTGTCGTGGCAGTGCAGGTCGATTGGCCACTTTAGCGGGTTTCGGAAGTTGCCGTGGCTTGTTTTCAGTTGTGTTATTGTTGTTGTCGGCCCATCCGAGGTAAGTAGCTGCAGCGTCGTGCCCGCCCTGGTCCCTGGTCCCTCGACTGTCGTACTACCGTTCTCCCATTCAGCAGCTTCAACACCGAGCTTAGTTTTTCTCCATGCATCATTCTGTGATGAGGTGACAGGTTTCTCCCTCAATGTTTCGCTCGCTTCCATTCAATCCATTCGTGCCAGGTCTTTAGGAGGCTCGATCATGATCGAGAATTGATCGATCGATCGATCGGCTCGGATCCGTTCAGTTTCAAGGTACAACACGCCAAGTCCCATGACACAACGCAAATAAAACTTCTCCGCCCGAGGGTAACCGCGTGTGTACTTATTTCTGTGAACATTGTCTATTCATAAAAAGGTTCGTGCCTTAGGCGAAGGTGAGCAAGCAAGCAAGATTACCACTCACGTCATGTATCCCATCTCAATGTTTTCCTTGGTGGCTTTCTAACTCGGTTGAACCACCATCAAATCCACCACTCGATTCTACATTACATAGTCCCTCAGGCCCAGATTCCAATACAAACGGTAAAGGGAGTATCAGCTGATCGATCCCGCCCTAGCGAGCAGATACACTGACCTATATCACTGATTTTACCTGTGATATTGCGTGACTGAAAATGACATGTTACCGTGGCATGAGCATTTTGATTGTGAGGCTTGATGCGATGCTCGGCAGTGAGGAACGTGTACGTATCATAATCTCAACGGCAACTACGATTCGGCTCAGAGTGCTTGATGGCTCGGGGATAATTTGGGGCTCGATGATGATCCTGTTAGGAGGCACCTACAAAGTTGCCTATCGCACCACTGGCAAACACCTTTTAACTTCTGCCAATGATTCAGGGTGACTTTCCATGTACAGTATCATGTACCCAACAAATTGGAGCGACAGCTGACTGCATGCTGTCAGGGTATTGCCCAGCCACGTACTCCGACTGGAGGGAACTTATTGTCTACTAAAGCCGAATGTGGCCGTTGCTGTATGTGAATACACACAGTCCTCGTTCTGTTTAGGTCTCATTTGATGCTGCCAGTGTAGTTTGGAAGCGTGACGTACTACTATTAGTTACCTACGATGCCAGCCACAGGGTTCATGTGCCAGTGGCTCGGGCCACTTCGCACGTATGGGGCAAACTTCGGTTCCATCCTGCATGGCCTGGATACAGCCGCTATACATCATTTAAGCCAATCGCCCGCTTTTCCTGGACTTGGAAAAGGTGCAAATTGCCCCATACTTTCTATGTGATTGGTGCGGAGGTCTTAGTCTTGTTTGCTTGATCGTTGTTGAACTTGAAGCGCTGACACATCTTTGTTGTACTCCTTGCAGCGGCCCAATTTTGGGATATACGCAATGTCGAATCAGCTGGCGCTCAGTTTCTAGTTCTCCAAATCCCCCAATTCTTGAAAGACTGGCATCAATGTAGATAATCCATCTGGTCTTGTCGACCTGAATACCAGACAACTCGAAGTATGTCGCTCAGAATTCTTCTCTCCACACGGCTCTAAGGAATACATAATTGTTCCATCGTCTAGTTTACCAAAAGGACGTCTTTGGAAAGATGGATGTGAAAATGCGAAAGCACAAGCAATACAAGATGGATGACGGAAGGTTCATCTTGTAACTTGTTTGCCACTCACATGCTTCATGATCGTTGCTGATGCACACACATAGATTGCTTGCAGCAGCCCAGTTTTCGGGTGTTTGTAAGATATACACAACGTCAAATCATTTGGCGCCAGGTTTTTGGTTCCTCAAATCCCCAGATGGTTTCTACGCTCTGTCGACCTGAACACTAGACAACTTGAGGTATGTCGCTCAGAATTTTTCTCTCCGCATAGGCTCTAAGTAATATATAATTGTGTCGCCGTCTAGTTTATCAAGAAAACGTCTTCGGACAAACGGATGTTAAAACGCGAAAGCACAGGCAAAACGAGATGGATGATAGACGATACGGGAATATAGAAAAGCAAGTCCGGGATGCCCTACGCCTCGGGAGGCGCCATAGTATGCTTGTCTTTGATGTGCTCATTCAAGCTGTCCTGGCGTGAAAAAGACGTGCCAGCGGGACAATACTGGCAGGGGTACCGGACGGGGTAGTGGGTATCTACATGTCTAGGTATATTTCCGCGTTTCACCTGCTTGTTGCACACTGAACCCGTCTTCAGATTCAGCAACTGACAAGTAATCTTCTCCTTTGGCCCACCCGAAACCTGGTGTTCGACACCAAGGTGACGAAGGAGAGCTAATCTGGTAGGTGAGGAGTGCTTGCATTGGATATCCGAACCTTGATGACACCAGGAGCACAGGTATGGGTGGCGGGCTGAGGATGTCGTTGGGACAGCCTGGGGAGCAGATTCGACTTCCGATGAGGGAAGCTGAGAACAATTGGGAGGCGAAGAGAAGCCCAGCGTCAGGCTTGTAGGGTCGTCGTTTGCACGACTTCCTTCTTCCAACTGATCAATGGACCCCATTAGAAGCTGGATGTCCGCATCCTGAAAGACGGGATGGTTAAAGAGCCAGCTCGATCTCCGCGTCATGAATACTAACCCTGTTAAACTCGGCCTGGATTATATTGACCAAGGTTTCGTCCACTGTCGATGCCCACCTGTGTAAGGTCTGAGCGTTAGCCAATTTGGCCATTGTGCCGGTATGTCGAAACAACTCACGAATTCACATCGAAGCTCACATGATTGAGTAGTTCGCTATAATGGACTCATTATAATTCATTCCGCTGATGAACTGAGGACATACAATGTAGGCGGAAGATTACCACGATCGCCTGCTCTACGCACACCTTCGGTGGTTAACTCCGGAGGGAACGACATATTTGACTTGCTGAGAGACTCAGGGCCCACAAGAAGGTCCGGAGAGAATGTGCCGTCCGTTTGTTTATTTTTCTGCTCCCGGAGGAACAGGAATCTAAACAGACACTTTTATCTGTCACTGTGCTGCAGATATAACTATGTTATCCTGCCATTTGTGTGCCTTGGCAAGACGTTGGCATCTTCCTGTGGAATTTTCTCATGATAGAACCAATGGCACGCACAAATTCCAGAACTCTAGCACTGCAAGTGAACCACGCAGAAGGAGGCTCTGCCCCCCGGACAACATGGCGCAGTTTTCTATGTGGAACACCTCAAAGCACGCCACTACCTGACATGTCGGGCCTCCAATTGCCTTGGTAATACAGGAATTGCTGATGAAGCGCCAACCAGGGTGTGTCTAGCCGTGTAACTCACTGTCGTATCAGAAATTATTACTGCAGAAGCTGCACTCGATGAGGCGTGCGGGTGATTTTGTACTTTGACTAAACGACGACTTCACATCCTTGGGTATGGATATTCGACTGACGCGTATGTATGTTGACGGATTCTACCCTGCACCGTGCCTCACCTTCTAACTTTGTTTTCTAGAATGGAAGATTTATATTGAGCCTTTTCCTGTGGATTCCCGACCCAACGCCGCCATCATTTCCACTCGAAAAAGGCAATTTATTGGGTACGCATCGCATCATCACAGGGACGTTTGTCCGTTCCCTGTTATCGGGCGATGCGAAAGGAAGGTGGCTCCTGCTAAAGTAAGGTCCTTGCCACGGCAAACAATTGAACGGGGAAGAAAGAAAGGGAAAATACTGCGATTCCTGGTGCTATCCTTAGAGAGGTTGGTGGTGCGTCCAATCGTCGCCAACGGTGTCTAGATCCGAGTATAAAACTTTCGCTTTATCTTTTCTTTGTTCGCTACGTTCCAACAGAATACGAGGCGCTGTAGGTTTGCCCGGATCCGCGTCACCTTTCCTGTCTAATACTCCTATCTGACAATCTTATGTCCGAGCTTAGTCCCCCGCTGCCTTTGCGCTCGGGGCGGAGGTGGAGGGAGACAAGAGGGAAATGCGAGCGGAAGAGTGGGACTCGTCGTCTGACACTCCGACCTTCCCTCTAGAAACTCTAACGTGACTGACCGGATTAGGGAGAGGATTGGAGGGCTTAGCCCCAAACCCCAAACAAATCACCACGTCCCGAACATGGGGCTCACTGCCACAATTAGTCGCGAGCCCGCCAAGGGCCAAGGACCAAGGTGTTGGCGAGCGGATCACGCTGGCGTGGGCTTGCCATCTCGCCGCCTCCACCAACGCCGCAGCCAGAATCTAACAGACTCCGAGCGTGTCAGTGCGTGCTCATCGTGGGAGCTTCCGACCGACTCGTCTCGCCTTGTTTGGCGTGTCTCTGAGGACGCAGGAGACGGGTCGCGGTTCGCGGGCGTTCACGATGATGATTATGTCGACCCCCCCTCGCGTTGAGCAGAAAAATCTGGTGGGCGGAGCGATGGCGAGAAATGTCTTAGAGGATCCGTTCGCGGGCAGGAAACACAACTTCCACCGAGAACGCTTTCTCATACAGCAAGCAATAGTACATCCATCCTACTACGAGTACACAGTACGTGTGTTGAACACGAAGCAACGCAATGAGCGCAGTACAGCCTATGTACAATAACAGTGGTCTCCGAAATCACGAACAGACGAAACCTATTCTCCTTCGTGGTCTTTCAAGTGTCTGCGCAGTGTGTCCGGGCGAGAGTAGGAATTGCCACACACTTCGCAGACAACTCTCAAGCGAAGGTGGGTAGAGATATGTCGTCGGTACCCAGCCCTGCGGAGGTTGTTGCCGCAGAGATGGCCCTCGTTCGTCAACCAGAAACAATTCAACCTCAGGTTTGCGGGGCCTTGCACGCTGTGCCTGAGGCCCAGGTGGGCGAAGAGGTCGTCCAAGTTGGCGAAGCCTTCGCCGCATGGGGCGACGCCCATGAACCACATGCACCGAAACACATTTTCGTGTGCTTCCGCGACCGTCCTACAAAACTCTGTCAGTTAAATAAATAACAAAGATGCAAAGACCGTACCCGATACTGGAAAGGCTATTCATCTGATTCGCGTGATGTAGAAGGGCCTGTTCGTGCTGCCAACCCGCCCAGGGAGTGAGCAGAAAATAAAAGAATGAAATAAAAATGCTTGCCTCTGGACCCCAGTGGGTGTTGTATTCTTCGTTATTGGCAAAATGGCCTTGAGGTACTGCTACAGGATGATGTTACGTCGATCTACAGAGGCGATTAGATTTTGGCGGTAGGAGAGAGGGAGCGAGGGGAGGGACAGGCGGAAGAGTTTGATAGGAGGGGTGGAGGTGGGTAGATTGAGCTGTGTTGTAATATGGGTCCATGGAAAGGAAAGAACGAAGAACGAAAGCGGCGGGATGTCGTCCCTTTTAATCACATTAAAGCCCTCCAACGTTCTAGTTGGAAGGGCACGCGTGACATTCGGAATCCTCTATCGGAATCGGCCATGTCTGGCCAATCTCCGGCGACGAGTGGTAAATCGGCACGAAATAAGGCAAGTAAGTCCGGAAATGGGAGGTGCCTCCCTCCGATTCAGGTAGTGGGGCAAAACCACACCCCGACCTGGGGTGAGCCCGCTCACTGAATGGATAGGTCGGCGCAAACAGACGGCTGCTGACTGAACCAAACCAAGTAGAGATCGTGAAAATGCTGTGTGCAGGCAGGCAGACAAGGCTTTGTCGACAACAGGATGCCCTATGCAGAGTAACCTACATGGGAGGGAAGAGAGCGGGTGGAAAGAAAATTTTCAGGTGTGCCTCTCGCACGGTCTGATATAGGATCGCTTCCAGCGCCAATCTTTCATTCAATCTCGGTTGTCTTGTACCTTTGCAGGTGAGCGCTCGATAGCCTGGTAAATTTTCGGGTCCGCTGCCGTTGCCCTATGATCGATACCTGGTATGATGTACTTCTTTCGCCTGCCTGCATTCCAGCATGCGAACATCTTCTGCTGCTGCTGGTAATTGAGTGTCAACTTCTTATCACTCACCTGGATGGAGTGATTTAATAGTGGTACGTGCAACATGCACCTCGCCGATCTGATAAATAAACGAATACTAGGTATTGCTACTCCACGCTACCTCCGTGGGGTGCCCACCAAGATCACGGATCGTCTGGCAGAGCATCAGTGTGTGAGATGGTTGCACTTCCTTGACATTGATCACACAATTTTGACTGAAAGCATATGTCACAGAAAACACGCACCTGGAATAGTGGACCCTCCATAGCTAACCAGCGAATAAGGAGACTCACCTACAATACATTGTGACCAAATATGTTGACTCGGCCCCTGCAGTGAAGTAAAATGCGCGCACCTTCTAATCATATTCCAGTACACCGAAGCCATTTATACCAACCGAGGGCAAATTCCTGGACGACCTACGGCCTGTATTACGAAGTGAACGGGTATCAATCACCTGCGGTCTCGCATGCCCATTAACAGTTGTCCATTGAGCCAGGCAAGTAGAATTTGCACGAGTGGCGTCAACAACTAAGAGGGTTATCCCGAAGCATTACGCAGGCGAGTACAGATCTCTTCGCACTGCACACTGACGCATCCTTGTTTGCAAGCAGGAGCCTGTTTCGAGTCGCTGCGTATATGCTGGTGGATCGAGACGACCCGAGGTTTCGCTGCGTCACGCAGCTTCCGCAGATGAAAACGATATGTCGTGAGTCAAAAAGCAACAAAATCACAAGAATGAGGGGTGTTGAAGGTGAAACCGCGGTGCTCGAAATTGTGGCGCATTCAAGTTGAAGCACAAAACAAATTCACAAGAAAGGCAATGTAATTGACCTGGAGTCCTGGACGTTCTAAGCTTAGGCAGTAGATTACCGCAGGCCTGACTTGAAGCTTCAAACTGTTGTGTATGCAAATGCGCATGCGAAGCTCGAACTTGCCGAAGCAAAACCAATTATGACACGCAATCGTTAGCCTCCTCAACACTCAGACAGGTAAGCTGAACGTTGTACAATTGCGGCGAGCAGAAATGAAGGACATATAGTATGACAAGTTGCTATGATGGCATGCGCGGCGAAGGAACTTGGACTCTATCGAGGAAGCTAGCGAGGCAGCAGTAGATAAAAGCGGACACATAAATGGGAGGATGAGATCGACCCGAGTGTATCGTGCAAAGGAATGGCTACAGAACGGTGATTCGTCGGTGAAATAAATGACAAGGAAAGCTAATAAAGGAAAGGACTGCTTGAGACTGACATAATGTCATAAATATAGTATACCGTGTCGTTCCAGTCGACTTCAAGCACATGAAGAATAAAGCTCGTTTCCGGCAAACGCACGCTTTGGGGGCTTCTTGCGTTTCGACTTTAGATGGACTTCTCGAACATGCCTTACAATGCTTTGCCTCTTGACGGGCTTCTCGCATCCGCCCCAAAGGCAGAACGTGAGGCAGTCTTTGCGCATGCGCCGGATTCCGTGTTCCGCAAGATGTGTCGGAACACTTCGTTCGGTGATCGTTTGACCGCAAACTGACCCATCTTGCACTGCCCACTGGCATGTCGATTGATCATGCGACACCGGTCCGACGGGAACCAGAGGTTCAGCAGAGGAACTGACAAAAGCATCAAATGGGAGCTGAACCAAGATTATCATCGAAGCATTCAATATGCACGAAGTCCAGATTCGGGCTTACAAGGTACGAGGATCGCGACCACAGCTCAGGATTGGATGGGTGAGCTCCTTGAGGCGTATTATGGGATGCCGGATATCCCATGAAGCTGTTGCCGGTGGGCGTGACGTTGTGAGGGAGCCCGTAGGGTAAGTTGAGCTGTTGGTAAGTTTGTGTCAAGGAAAGATCCAAAGGATTCACGGTCATCTGTGACGATGTTAACCAGCGTACTAGAGAAGAAAGCATGCACGCACACCCTGCAATGGCACATGACCTGAACTGGAGTCATGATGCAAATGGTTCGGATGTGACATGAAAAGATGTATGTATTGAAGAATGGGGTATATGAGGCAAAGAGTGAAGACGTCACGGTGGGCGTAGGCTAGTGTGTGTATAATGAACAACGAGAGTATTAGGGGTTTATATGCAAGAATGTGTGGCGTCTGGATGCGTTGGCTGGAGTGTTCCGATTTCTCCCGAGGCAACCATTGATGCGCCCAAACCCTGAGGCAAGTTGTGAGCAAGATCAAACAGAACAAAGTTACAGAAAGGTGGCGGCGGAGAATAGAAATATAAAACGCCAAGACTCCTGACCGGGTAGCCAATAGGTTGAACCATACTACTTACAGCGGTTTTGGTAATCATTCTGAAGTTTTTCAATCGGCCGAAGACAAACTCCAGGTTCCGCCACAGCATGGTGTTTGAGAGAGCATTCCCACACCAACATGAACTGCATTGGCAGCATCTTAGCACCGCAACAAATTGGTTCCAGTACCCCGCCTGAGTTGCCCTTCCTGGATTCCGTGGCGGTGGAAAGGTCAGGCTATTAGTAACGAATGGCATTAGCATCCCTGGCCGGGCTTCATAATGTGGAACACACCATGATAAATGGCGCGCACCCGGAAAATTGTTCAGTGGTGATCAGATGATCATAATGAGGGAAGCTTTCAACCTCTTGATAGTAGAATGGAATTCAGATCTGAACACTCGGTCCTGAGGCCAAACCCTGAATGCGGGCTCCGAACCCACTTCCAAATCTGAAAGTTTGAAGGAACTTGGCTTTGCGGGACCTTCCAATGGGTTGCGTACGTCTAGTTCATGCTAGTAATGTCTGGTGTACCCTAGTGCACATTATCTACTTTGGTTAGTAATTCGACCAAATTCTTCAGTTGATATAACTTTCCCACATACAGTATACCCTTTTCACCTGTCTCTCCGAAAGCTTGCTATCCCGCCACCAAAATCCGGAGCAAATTGAATGGGAAGATCTGCGCTCCACAATCGCTCCACACCTAACGTCAGTTTACCGTCGATCAAGGATTCGCGGCCATCGCTCTATTTCCAGTGACTCTTCTAGATTTCGAATCCGTATATATGGTTTCTTGATGCGCCCACGGATTCCGGGAGCCCTTGGAAATTAGGAAATTTCAAACAACTCCGTACTAATACTCCAATCAACTTGAAGAACCAGGTCGACAATTGTCTAGTCATTCCCTCTATAGGATTTGGTTCAAGGCCCTTCAAGATCTGGATATCGTGGTAAGCATTGGCACCCACGACGATTTTTCGTCTTCAAGTTGTTGAAAATGCATGCACAGCTAGCGTCGGCCATCCAAAGAATGTGCGGAGTGTTTCAGCTCCTGTCGGGATATGAAAAAACACGTACACTCTTGCTTCCGCTTATCTGGCATAGATCCCGAGTCGAGCAAGAGACCTGTCGAGCTGATCATTCGGTGGCACTAGAACCGACCAATATCATTGGGTTCGTTTTGTCTGTCAGATCAACTTGAACGTGGAGTCAAGCTGTATCCCATAGTCTTGTTCTATCGCCAGACGGTAGCCGCAAGTAACACGCGTGCTCCACCACAACTCCAAGATAGGCTGAGCCTCAGGCTGCTTGACCGTCATCTGAGAGCCAGCTCACCACTGGGATCCCGAGACAAACGGCGAACATTCGGGCATCAATCAAAATACCCTGATGGCTCTGCCTCGATCCTCGTGGTCTACACGCGCCCCATGGGCCCCACCACACGCATGGTAGGCACGTTGGGCCTGACATCATTAAAAATACCTAACATGTTAATTTCGGTGCCGTAGTTTTTCATTCACTACATAGCGTCGCCGAAGAAACACTTTTACAATCTTATTAACAGGATAACTTAACGCCACACCCCCAGGACGCTCCGCCCGCAGTCATGAAACGAGTCGGGTCCGATGCTGTGCCCAAAGCATGTTTCCGTTTCCCCGTTCATCCTGGGATCGCTGTCAAAGCCACCGCAGTTGTGGAAACATGGACGATCGGGCTCGGGGAATGGGCTGCTCATTAGCGAGGCAATGTTCAGACAGCGTCGTCGTCATCGTTCACTTGCTCTCAGTCAAAACAACCTACGACAGGATTGCAATGTTGATTTTGACTGTCCTACGTGAATATTGCTTGACACCTCGAGCTTCTGTGTGTTTGCCACTGGTATATTGTAAAAGAAAAACAAGGTATTTTTGGTAGGAGCACATGAACTTTGGAAACATAAATAATCACGAGATATAAATAGAGCAAAACTAAGCGGGATCATCGAGTTAGATTATTTCCTACCCGCGTCCGCAAGAACCACTTCGCTCTCGATGGTTATACGTCCAGAAGCTTTCAGACGTTCGATCAATACATCTCCGAACGCAACCATGGGCGTGAGCACGCCGCCGCGCTTGGCAAATGATGGGAGATGTTCTGCCTCCAACACGAGGGACAAGGCACACTCCGCGATCATGACTGTTTAGCAAAGCATTGGTCAACTTCAAGTGTTCCGTGGCAGGTGGAATTGATTTCTTACTCGAAGATAGCAAGTATCCTGGTTCTCCTTTACCGCGGAATATTGTCCGAACGCTGGTCGACCGCCCCTGAACGTTAGGCAATGAAGTCGTTATATTTGTGATGTTGAGGGAGCCCGCCTCCAGTTGTCTGTAAACAAGCATTCGGCTACAATCAGACCACAACATTACGTCCAACGATGGGCAGGCGTACTCATCAGTGGGACCATCACCCGACTGCGGCATGAGCCTACGGGCCAGTGACCGAGCCTGTGGTACAATGAAATCAATGAATAGCTAGAAATACCAACAAGGGTGACACCTACAGGCGGAAATAGCTTCATAGCCAGTGCCACAGTGAACAAAAACAGCACCACGAGAAGCGAGTGAAGTCGACTGGGAAGTGCCAGGAATTCTTCATACTTGAACTGCGGGCCATAGGACCACTCTGTCCTATCCTCGTGTTCGCCAGACTGTGGGGAGGTGCTCAACACGAGATCGGGACTCCTCGTTGCAAGCTCGAACAAGCCCCAGGAGCGGTGCACGACTTGCAAATTCACGACCGCCATGAGATACAAGGCTCCTTGGACTGCTGGTTTCTCAAATGGAAGCGAATAGAACATCTTGTGTCGAGGGCCCTTTACGCCTAGGACTTGTAGTGGGTCAGCGCATTAATATTGGCACATCCCGTCCGTCGAGTGCGGCAACATACTTGGGCTGAGCGCAAAGTCCTGCCTTGCTGCGTCGAGCTTGTGCTTCGGAATTTCCTCTAGGTGGGCGAGGATAGATGAAAACGTCCCACCCGATATCCCTATACCACGTAGTTCCCATGCTGAGGTGGACATATCCACTGTGGTTGATGGCCCCGCAAATGACTTGAGCGTTTTATTGCCCAAGTACGCGAGGATGTCAGAAGGGACGGAATCAAGTCCAGCACAGGGGACGATCACCGATCCCGAACGGCTTGCGGAATAATCGAACCTACACATCACGTTAGGTACTGTGGGCGGACGGAGAGTGCATGGCAAACTCGCTCGAAAATGATATCCCTGACCCAAGGTGCCTCACCTGTGAGGTCGACGTAGTGCCTGCCGTGACGTACGCACGCCCTGACCACAGGTGTTCCCCAACGCCAATATGGACCGACGGCATTGATGATGACTCGGGCACGTTGAACGACTGCGTCGACGTCATTCGCGTTTACCACGTCCACGACAAATGTCGGAACCTGCACTAGATCGCCGCACTCGTGCAGCAGAGCCTTGAGCTTTGAATCTGACCGCGCAGCTAAGCCGAACGAGAACGCCGTCCGTTGCGGATGGTTCGCCAAGTAGCGGGCAATCAACCGACCAGTATAGCCTTCACGTCAATGCCTCAGTGAGCGTCAAAGAAAGTGCAAAACGAGGGAATTATGTTACCTGTCGCACCGAGGAGCAAGATATCGAGCATGGTGGTCGTCAAATGTTGAGAAGCTCCAGCCTCGGCGACACCTCGAGTTCGGCGCCACGTAACGTGGCAGGCACGGCTTGAGATCCCACACCTGTCACAGGCACTTCGCGAAGTGCGCATGCAGCACTGATCACGACTTTCCATCCTGATCGTGTACGAAAGATAGGGAGTCGATATTATACACTATGTACAAGAATGGTCTAGTAAGTAAGTAAGAAAAACGAACGAGACATTATCCGTCAAACATGCTGCCGTCCATTCGGACGCCCATGTTTTGTTTCACATCCATTCCCAAACGCTTCATCCGTCCAATCTTCGAGTGGGTATATTTATTAGAGATGAAAGCAGACAACTTGATAAATTCTTACCTCGACCCTTTCGTTCTGTACTTTGCGTAATTCCAACAACTGTTCCCGAGACAAATAGGTCTCTTGATCAATAATGG
The DNA here is from genome assembly GCA_038091135.1 of Leccinum fibrillosum. NCBI lineage: Eukaryota > Fungi > Basidiomycota > Agaricomycetes > Boletales > Boletaceae > Leccinum > Leccinum fibrillosum. The sequence goes on along the minus strand of JBBPNI010000387.1, from coordinate 3,124 downwards.
CCTTCTTGTGTCTCGTGGCGTGTGCTTTCATATCCGTGGTAGGATCATATCTATCTTCCGAGGGCGGGACGAACTCTCCTGATCTTAGAGAGGTCATCCGGCGTTCATACTCTTCCATGTGATAGTACTTTTCGTGGGGTAGAGTGGCTAGTAAATTCGTTGGAATTCCATCTCCAGAGGTAGTAGCGGAGGATAGGACCACACCTGTATTGTAATCTTCCACAAACACAGCAAATTCCTTTCGCTCCTGGTCTTTGGATAACGCCTCCGGATTGAGTTTACGTTCTTCGAGGAGCCACGTTCTAAATTCTTGCGTTTTGTTATAGAAACTAATGAAGCTGCGTCAACTCGTGGATCCCATTTGGAAAAAAAATTCCTCACTCGGACTCGCTGATAATTCCGTATTTTCCCCAGTGGGCACTCGAACTCATAGTCCCTTGTTTTTTCTTCTGCAGGACCACTTAGCACCGATAAACGAGCTTGAGGCAAGGATGTCCCACCTTTTTCTCTTTCTTCTCTTTCCGTTTGCGCTCCTTTTCTTCACGTGTGCGGTGTTTTTTCTTTTTGTGTCGTTTGCGATCAGACCCTGAGTCTGAATCTGAAGGGCTGGTGGCAGGCGATCGGGATCTTTTCCGCTTGTCTTTATTGCTCCTGTGATTGTGTCTTTCTCTTGAGCGGGAGCGAGAGGATGATCTTAGTCGTCTTCCGGCGGGTCCGCGGGAAGTTGATCGAGACCTCGACCGTCTCCTAGGAGAAAGGCTGCGCGAGTGAGAACGATGCCTCCTGGGTCGCATTGGTTGGTCCTTATCGTCCAGTTCCGCACGTCTGGAGCCTTCAGGTCTGTGTGGCCGTCGGTCGCGTGGCTCGTGCCTATCTCCGCTGTGAACCCAGGAATGGTCACGGTCCCTCGACCGACTGCGAGTTCTGCCACGGTGATGTATGGAGGACATTGAGGGTCCAGATGAGTCTGTTGTCAGAGAAGAAAGTCTTAGATGGGCGGACTGGTGATACTACTGAACAAGTTATCTCCAGCACTCCCACGGTGCCACCAGGCGTTGTTTGGATCGGAGGCCTTTGGTAAACAACTTAACTCACTTCATTTCCACTGATCCACTCGACGCCGAATAGCCGATAGGTCGACGATGCGCCCCCTCCGCTTCACCAACTATATTTGATGAATGTCCAATATCCGCACCGTAGCAGACGCCTTGTGTTACTCGCGGTATGATGTATTCCCACGAGGTTTGCGGATTATCATGAACGCTCTCGCAGCCGGCCACAAGTTTTCCTCGAAGTTGCAGCAACCGCTATCCACGCTCCATCAATTCGGCAGGCCCACAACCACCGCTAACGGCACTAGTAAGCATCACTCAGCATAGGGGTTTTTCTGGCATAGTCGAATAACTTTTTGTAAATCAGTCGTGCCAGTGGTCCAGAATCAGGGCACACCTGCTTTTTCTAGCAACTTTGTGACTATCAGTATAACACGGTCCAAGCTGATCAGGATGAAACTCCAGGAAAATACCATCTTGCATCAAGTTTTTACCAGTTATCTCCGTTTTTAGTCATAATTTTCACTTCGGCGTCATGGCAATGCTTCACCCTTGGCCTCATTCGCCAGGCATTGTCTAAAACCCACCTCATGGCGTGTATATCGCCTGGCATGCATGCTTCAAAAGTCGAAATTTGCCCCGAACTGCACTGCTGCTCTATTCAAGTTGCGCCGTGACACGCGTCCGATACTCTCCGCGATTATTGGTAATATGTAATACGACCCCGTGGTATGAGGGTGCCGGTGAGCCATCATCGCGGCGGAAGTCGTGCACCAGGCGGTCGCGATCAATGAATCTGCCGCCCCCCTCCGCCAGGGCGGTGAAGCCGCGTATCGCACCACCACCAGTCCTGGTCGTCATCGCCATTTCATCGAGCGGTGTACTGGTAAATGAACCACTATGTCATTCCTCACAGCAGAGAGCGGGGACGCCGATGTTTTATAACCCCAGATGATGTTGTTTCATATTTTCCCATTAAAGAAGCACCCAGCCAGATCAACATTCTTCCAACATGGATTCCTACTATTTGCATTCTCTCCCTGGCTCCCAAGCTTCTGAAGACGCGTGTACCCAGGCTGCTCAGAGGTCAGCCCTGTCGTTTTTGATGCGGCGACAGCTTGCTTACTGCCTGCTCGTTTTAGCATGGAGCAGCACTCTAGACTCTATTCTCTTCAAGGGGATACGTCGCAGCATCTGCTGTTCGGGCAACAGTATCTGCTGCCTATCCACGGTGGTCATGGCTCTTTCCCTACACATCAGATGCCCCGGCCAAATTCTGGACCATCATTCTCTCCACCTGCGGAAAGCAGGTTCAGCAGGGCTACTTCGTCCATATCTAATCACGGCTACTACCATGCCGATCGCGCATCCGTCCCACACCAAGGATGGGCTCAACAACCTTACCCAGCTATTCCAGCTCCTATTCCAGCGTCGGGCGCAGTCATGCAATGGCCATACGATGCTGTAATTGGTAATTGGGCATCTGCTCGCCGCCAAAATCCGAGCCAATCATCTCCCGCAGCAAATAAATTTGCTGCAGATCCGCCCTTTGACCCAGCCTTGCAGGTTAACGTCCCGGTTCCAAATCCCAATGAAAATATTCCATCATCGGCGGGCAGTTTCACTCGCCGCCAAAATCCGAGCCAATCATCTCCCGCAGCAAATCGGTTTGTTGCGGATCCGCCCTTTGCCGCAGCCTTGCAGGTCAACGTTCCGGTTCCCAACACAAATGAAAATATCCCATCATCGATGGGTAGTTTCCCGATCCCTGGCCAGACATTACCACCGACGCACCGACGGCCGGTATCGCCGCCATTTCCTCCAATCGATCCACAAGACATCGAATATGCACAGTACCGCTATGGGAAGAAACGATCCTTCTATCGGTGCCGCTTTGATCTCTCCGGCAGCCCATGCAATAAATGGATCGTCGGCGACAGAACTCGAGTGCTAAGGCACCTTCGGAGTCACCACCATCTCCAAACGGGTCCCGCCGCTCCCGCGGTTTGCCGGTGGGAAAAGTGCACGCACACTCGGCCGATGAAGCACGAGAACCTCTCCCGTCATGTTGT
>JBBPNI010000386.1:0-24445 GCA_038091135.1 Leccinum fibrillosum | reverse complement strand
ACAAGCCAGTCTTGTTCTGGTTGGATTCCCTCCATCCTACACATTCCCCTCCCTTAGTGTCTTTGTGATTGTCGAGGTGCCATAGTCCTTTGTGGATCTAGGTTGCCTTCATCATCAGTATCACTACTCCTTGGTACATTCCACAATGCACAACTCACATACTGCCATTTCAAGGGCAGAATAAATTAACATGGCATCATCAGCATCGCCACTCTCTGGCATATTTCATAATGCACAACTCACACTCTGCCATTTCCAGAGCAGAATAAATGGACAGGGCATTGTCAGCATCACCACTCTATGGCACATTCTAAAATGCAACACTCACTGTCTGTCATTTCCAGAGCAGAATAAATGGACATGACATCATGAGCATCATCACTCTCTGCCCCATTCCACAATGCACAACTTACTCCCTGTCATTTTGAGGAATAAATGGACATGGCATCATCATCAGCATCACCACTCTCTGGTATATTCCACAATATACAACTCACCCACTGTCATTTCCAGAGCAGAATAAATAGACATGGCATCATTAGCATCACCAACTCTCTGGCACATTCTACAATGCACAACTCACAGACTGTCATTTACAGAGCAGAATAGATGCACATGGTATCATCAGCATCACCACTCTCTGGCACATTCCACAATGCACAACTCACCCACTGTCATTTCCAGAGCAGAATAAATGAACATGGCATCATCAGCATCACCACTCTCTGGCACATTCCACAATGCACAACTCACCCACTGTCATTTCCAGAGCAGAATAAATGAACATGGCATCATCAGCACCATTACTCTGGCATATTCAACAATGCACAATTCACATCCTGGCATTTCCAGAGCAGCATCAATGGACATGACATCATCAGAATCATTACTTTCTAGCACATTCCACAATGCACAACTCACACACTGTTGTTTTCAGAACAGAATAAATGGACATGGCATCATCAGCATCACCACTCTCCACATCAATGCACAGCTCACTTTCTGTCATTTCCAGAGTAGAATGAAGTGATATAAGCTAAATCCAATTTTACACATTTGGTGTAATGACAACTCACTAGCTATAATACCATGAGTGCAATAAACATAATGAGCACATATTCAATTTTTTGAGCTAATTCATATGAAAGCCCTGTCTTACCCAAAAGTGTGGAAACCATTTTGCCAGTTCTTTCGGATCTATGATATCCAAATTGTGTATGGGAAGTACAGATTTATGCAATTTGTTGATGACACTTTTAAATTATATCATTAACCTTTGAACAATATCCAACTTTTGGTACTCACTCTTGAACTGCATATCTAACACACAATGCTATGTTTGTTTCTTGGGCAGTTACAAAGAGGATGTGCAAAGCCTCCTCATTCAAAGCTCCTGCTGTATTTTCCAGCAACATGTCACATCCCTCATTTGAGTTGTGCATCCCTTGCACCCATGCAAATTCCGTGAGCTGAATAATGTTATTGGAGAAGTGGATAATACCTCCAATCCGAACACTATATTTTGGTGCATAGTTCAGTTCAGAGAGACGACTCCATACATTAGCATTGTCAAAAACTCCATCCATGAGCTCATGGGCCTTCGCTACCTTCTCCTGTATTGGCAGCTTTCGAGCATCACCAGATAGTTCGCTCATGGCGACAGGCAGCAATGCATCAAACTTCGTGAACAACACGATAACAGGCACTGGCCAAGCTGTGAGCTCGAAAAAATTGTGTCAACAATGAGCCCACCATTTTTTGTATCACACTCATTGAAAAACATTTCCTCGGAGCGTTGGATCGCCCGATGCAATTTATCCATTGGGATACAATACCTATACAGAGTAGCAACTAGTCAATGATTACTATTCCCGCACAGTTCGAGCTGTTACCAGATGGCATGAATGCGTTTCTTGAGCAAAGTCGTGCTTGCACGATCAGCAATAAACTCCTTCAGTTGTTGGAATTCATGTATGGAACCAGCCTCGAAGCCCCGCGAGTCATGGAAGACGAATTTGTCATTGCTCCGGAAAATCAACTCATTCTCGATATTGTGTTCCCCGCGCTAGTGTGGATTGGTAAAGATGCGCGTCGAATCTGAGTCCAGTATGTCGTGATACTCACCCCCTTGGATCCTTCGACCTGGGTCAGATCAATCTGGTCGCACGGTTCAGTCACTAGGGCCAGTCATCTATGCGTATGAAAATAAGCACGTACCTTGTTTCCCTCTCCATCATAGACCTCCGGGTTTTCGGTAGTGTTACAGATCGCGCGGAGAATGGTCGTCTTGCCAGCGTTCGCCCGCCCAATGACAAGAATCCTGAAGCGGCCAAATTTCTCTCGAATGTTTTCAAAACCGCCGGTCTGGATTGTCTCTGAGTTCGAGTCCGAGTCCATATTATAATTCTAAGCCTGAGCGTATTGTCGAAGAAATTGTGGAACGTGAGGGCGAGGGAAGAAGAAACAAGTGCTGGTCGATTGATTCCCATCTGCTTCGGACATCCGCTTCCGGCAAGTCCAGTGGCAGTGGCCGGGAGCATTTGGAGATCACGTTCGTCCGAAACGTCCGAGTCCCTCAACCTAGAATCGTTGTCAGGTGAGCATCTCTTCAAAGAATCTCTCGTTCTTGTTCATTCCATCACCTTTCCTTTTCTATCATGATAATTTTCATTGCTGTGCACCAGACCGAGTGCTTCCGGCTCCTTCAAGAGGAACATTCCCCCAGACCCTCTATCATACGCTCGAGGGTCCTGACTATCTTTCCTTTTTTTTTTTTTCACGTCCATCATGTCTCGGCCGATTGACTGATCTTTTGCTCCGTCCACACAGGCGGTGAATGTATATGCATTCGAGTCTCGTCCGAGTCCCGTGTACATCGACGCGTGTACATACTACAAATGTCTGAATCTCAGTTCGTTCGTCCCCGACACGCTCGTCACGCTGTTTCGATCTTCATGTGCACCGACTTGGCCTGCGTGAGTTGGAACTTGGTTAAAAAATGAAACCTAACGAGAGCCATGTAAAAAAAATGGATCGTGGGTCTAGCATGACGGTCACGCTGGGCCGAATTTGCTGAGACAGACTCCACGGCCGCTGTTCTTGACGCCCCGTCCAGACCAGCGCAGGATCCATCCAGAAAATCGCACCTGTCGATCACACGCGAGAAGTCAGACCACAACCTGCAGCACATATTGTCGTGAAAGAAGACGTCCGACACCTATTCAAAATCACCGTCCCCGGCTGCAACCCGTCGACCATGATGCGCAAGAATACTCGCTCGGAATCAGGGCGTCCGTACATACAGAGGCTGTCAGCCCATACGGGGAATCGTTCGTGAGACGAATGGCCTCGTCATCCGAAGAAACCCAACAATCCCCAAAGTTCATCGCCGTGCGCGGAATCATAGAACGGCTGCCTCGTCTGCCAGTGACCTTTGCGAAATGAAATGTGAATCATCGAGCAGGCCGATACATAGATTAATGAGCATCCGTCACTATGATAATCATTTCCATTACTACACGATCGACTCTATTGCAACTTGGCAAACATCTCCCTCGACTCTCGCAACGCCGAAAGCTCCACCTCCAACGTCTTTCGTTACACCAAAACATCAGCCGTTGAATTTGTTCGGCAGCTCGAAGCTCACCTTCTCCTCGTTCCCAAACTGAATGGCCTCTCGGCGACTGCACCTGGAGCTAAACCACCACGCTCGACGAGACGACTGTCGAGCCGCACCCGGCAGGTATTTGAGAAGATGGAGATGACGACGACCTGCCAATGACCTCCACTTTCGTGCATTCCTTTGTTAGAGCGCTAGTCGTAGGCGCTTGCGACTCAAACAACGCCGAAGGTCTGGACTCGGATATACACTAGACAAAAACGTCGTGAGTCCTAACAATCACGCTGCGAGCATCGACGCACGTTGTATGTCTGACTGCAAGTTCTACGATGCCGCTAGCGGACGTCCCGTCCGTGCGGGAGCGAAAACAAGATCAAAGCGTCTGCAAACTGGTTCTTCGTGAGAAATTAGAACGAGTCGAGAAATTGATAGTACTCTAAGTACCTTGACCACGCCGAGAGGAACGAAATCGGAATCAGACTTGAGCATTGCAAACTTGGTCGCGTTGAACACCTTGTAGCAGAACTTTCTATATCCTGCCACGCGGAGAATCTCGAGGTTGATATCGCGGCCTGCGTACACGCATAGATCAACAACGTCTCACACCAGCAACGATGGCAGCGGACGTACCCCCACCTGAGTAAACACACAACGCAACCGAAGGTCGTCCGTCCCATACCCTTGGGAAAGCCCTTCTTCTGCCCCGAGATGGCCTTCGCGATCTCCCTCGGGCCTCGGTTACCCTCGTACAGTTTCTGGTGCAAATCTACCAGAAGCGAAGCGCCAGTGCGTGGATGACGTCCAGAGGGTCGTGTCCGTGCCAAGCGTCGCGAATCATAGCGTGGCAGAGTACCTCGCCAAACTGAACCTTGCCTGTGAGATAGATGCCCACTGGCAGAAACAAACACCATGCGGGCGACCCAGAAGAATATAATGTCCCAGCCCCGGGTCTCTAACACACTCGAAGGGTAATATCGTTCGAGGTCTGCGGAACGGATCAGAGTCATCGTGTGGAAAACGGAACTTATTTGCCTTGTCAGGCCAGCCCATGATGGATGGAGAACGACCACAAGGTAGGAAAAAAGGATGTATCGAGCACCTCCTCGTCTTGCTCGAGGTCGAATTTCTTGCCCGCTGCCAGAAGTCGGCACGTTCGGTGGCTTTCTCGAGGGTGGCGCGATCTTGCAAGACCGCCGACTTTGGACATGAAGAACTGACCTTGCCACCGTGTTTCGACTCAAGATTCGGTGTTGTACCGGTATAGGTTGACGAGAGAAGGTTTCCGGTAACTCAGTGGGAGACCTTTCGAACGCCAAGTACTAACTGTGACACGGCCAGCCAAGAATGGAAACGTGTTAGTACTCCACTTCTCAGTGTGAAGGTTTGATCCGAGGCGAAAGCTTGAGTGAAACCTGCCACAAAAATATGAATATCCTTGTCACCTGAGGTTCTTGAGTCCCTTCTATGTGTTTGGATGAACAAATAGCCAGTAAGATCGTCCATCTGGCCAGAGTCCAAACTTGCGAGAGAGCATCCGGCGATTTGCTTGCAGGACAACCAATGCATACTAAGTAAGTTACGTCTAGTTCCAGTGATAACATATCTGCAATAAGAGTGTTCTATCTGCACAGCAGATCAAAATCCCATCCAAAAGCAAGTCATAACAATCATGAGGTCTTCAAGAACCCGAGGTATCTTGGTATATCGCGACACTCGTTACTTCCCAGTCTGTTTCGAGTGGTCCGCGCTCAATGCCACCAAAACGCAAAGCTGGATCTGATGGAACAACTTACAGGCTTCATTAAAAGACGCGCCGTTCGCTTGTACGAACTCTGCACATGTCGCGTATCCAGTCTGCTGTTGACAGCTGACCGATTGTCCGGGAGATCCAGTACTGTTCCAGTCTTGTCCAGCCCAGATACCACTGCACGCTGTTACACTATGACATCCCTTTGGAACCAAACTTATCAACTCACCAAAGCGTGGTATCAAATATCGCATTGTGGTTATGAAACATGTTGGAGATATTACAGAGATCCGAGTTGGCCCAAAACGCCATGGGAGTAGGCCAATTTTCAGGATGTGGTGCTCCGGTCGTGATATCGTTGGGTATCGAACCCCGCTGGAAAAACCAGACTTTCATTCCGACATTGTTAACCCAGTACACTGTCCACGGTAGTTAGCAGTGTCCGACACACGAGCTGCGTATATCTCACAAGCATAGACACCGCCGCCGACTGAGTTGAACCCGGTGCCAAAACTGGTATTGCTGGCAGATTGTACGCCGCATCCTGCATCGTTCGAGTCCGCAGCAGCACAATCGGTACCTCCTATGACAGTGCCTGTGATGCCTAGCAAGGTCGAATTTGAACTGGAGATACTGCAACCAACGCCAGTGTGGATCGAAGCTCGATTGCTTGTGAAGTTATTGATGCCCTCCACGATGTCGATCTCGCCGTTATTAGGCCAGTTGGCTCCTTCAGTCCAAAAGGCTGTGATACATAAGGTCAGTCCAGTTGTCGATGATAAGATAAGAAGTGATCTCTACCAGGCCACGTCCCACACCCCGTAGGCATATGCACGGCGTCAAGTACCACCAATCCCTCTGTGAACGTCAAGTTCGTGCTAATCCTCACGCTCTGTCGGTTGACTTGTACGGTGGGCGTTGTTTCCACCCTCATCACTGTGTTGCCAACACTGTTGATTGCGATGAGCCCGGCACTCTGAGCTGTGCCTCTATCCACGTATATGACGGTTCCATTTGTAGTATCCGCTCCAGTGAAGAAGGTCCAGCCATCAAAAAAAGTGGAGCCAGAGTACGAAGCGATCGGCTTCCAGGGTGAAGACTGGGAAGGAGTAGTAGTGGGCTGGGGAGTACTCGTGGTACTAGGTGTGCCGTCACCGCTGCGATCCAAAATACAGGATATGTTACGGACTGGCGCAGAACCGGGTTGCGAAAGAAAGACACCACCGAGTGCTAAGCGAAGGTCGTGTGCCAAACCGGGACTGCGCTTGACAACCTTGTGTGCATGAGACAAGAAAGAGCTGCGGGCGTCTATGAGGGACGGAACCAAGATGAAGGTGGAGGTAAACATAAGAGTGAGAAACACGAGTGGGTACATCGTTGACAGCTTTGCGAGCAACGTGGCGAGAGTCGTTTGAGTTGATACAGGCGTCGTCCAGGACAGTACAGTTGCGAGAAGAGAAATAATGACTAGAGAGAGAGAGAGAGAGAGAAACTATCACAGGGTCATAGTAGTAATACTATAGTCACGGATGAGGCTCCACCATCGCCAATATGTGATACTAAGTACTACGCCAGGAACGGCTCGGAAGTCCATGGTTTAGTTTACGTAAGAGACGGAATCTAATTCGGACGCAATTCGGACGTATCGAAACTGATGTCCGTACTGAAAGTTGGGACGAACGGCTTTGCCTCGTCGGTCACAGTACCAAAGAATCAGAAATATTACTAGCTCGTTTACTGGAGCGAGATCGAATGGCGATAATCCAAAGAATCAAATCATACAGTCTCATTCATCGGGAAGCTCAGCAGTGTGTTTTCAGGATCCAGTTTCTATCACTGTGCGAAGTAAACACCACGATAATCAGTCAGTGCCTTTTGTGAGTCGGGTTCACAAATTATGCACAAAGTCACTTACCTCGTCTTCCGAGTTGACCACAAGGCTTGTCTCTCCACACAGTCTCATTGATCATCGATCATTTCGTGTCTGTGTGCGACAACGTCTACGCACGGGTCGTCGATTCCTCTGCCTGTCTCGAGTCTCGACGGCTGCGGTGATACTTCTGCCTCGACCCTCCCCTCACCAACTCCGTTCTCTGGGTACTGCAGGCTCGCTCGCATTATCATCCATCACGTCTACAATGCATCTCAACACTCTCGGATCATTGTGACTGGTAGCTGCGACATGCGCTCCGCATAGTTGCAAGACGCCGCTCAACGTCCCAGAGTGCTCCCTCGCGTTATATCTAAGTCGCCGTGGTTGTGGGCTTTGTCCTACTGGTCATGCAGAGTACATGCGCTTGCAGACGTTCGTCATGCGTCCCACTGCGTGTGGACATGGAGGAGGGCAAGGTGGAAGGAAAGGCAAGGTCGAGCATGCGTACCTGCCCGCGTACATGCACATTGGGAGCAAGGGCGACAACGATCAAGGTGTGCATGCATGTGCGTCGTGAGAGAGGGCGAGGACGAGGCGAACAAGCACGCTATCATTGATGCGCAGGAGCGAGCGACGAGACTCAGTGAAGGAGCTAACACTCGACAGCTCTTTCAAGTTCCCACGGGCCACTCCGGAGTCCGAATCCAATTTTCACTGGTGCACTTTCCTCCGCTGATTCCATGACTCCTACCCAAGGTCCTACCTCATAATACAAGCCATATACTCATCTACATGTGCTTCGTAACGGAGATAACAGAGACGATGCGTTGCCAGTGGCATGCAGAACAGTTCCGCCGAACCGCTGATGCAGCGACAAGAATATTTACGGTGTCCGCAGAATATTTACACTTGAAAAAGCGCGTTCTTCTGAGTAATTTTATTCATTGATTCATTGAAGGTATGTTCATGGATCCTTACTTTTGTTTCTTACATTTTTGTTTTGCTTTCACGTTGATCGCGTCACGCTCAAGCAGGAACGTATGGAATAACACTGATTGAGAAATGAAATGTCACTGTTCAAGGCACGGTGCCGAGTGTTGACGTTGACGGTCGAGGACAACGATCAGCATATGTCAACGATGGGTGTACCTATCAAATATCAGACGGTTACCAGTACATAGCTCCGCTATGCGGTACTTACTCTGATCATATTTCATGCGCTCAGGGGTTCAAGATTTTCCTTTCAAAGTCAACATTTCTTGGGGTTGTGCTTTGTCTCTGGTGATAGATGTCAAGGTCTGATTGGTCCGCATGTCTTTTCTTTTCACGCATTGCAGGTCTACTGTGTACTTGCGTCTGTTGACCATTGTCTTCCAGTTGGAGCATCTCCCCAAGTACAGCCCTTCTCCAACAGAGGAATCTGTACCTCCAACTTATGTTGTCAGGGCAGAGTCCATTCCCTGTTCCTCTGTTTCAAATATTACTGAAATTTGTGCTCTCTTGATCATCATCCACTTGACATTTTGGCGGCGCCGCCTTTCTTCCCCATATGGATTATATCGAGCACACGGTTTCCCGGACGCGCTACGACGTCCACGCTGGCAGTAATCGGCCTCGCGAACCCCCCCGTCTAGTCAGTGAGCCATCGTGTCTCGACACGTTCTGTATACCAGGTAGGTTACAAGCTTGCCCCGTAGCATAAATAAACGCATGAGCACCGATCTTACAGAATTCAATCTCCAAATTGATGTTCGTTGCTCATTTCATGGTCGAGCCAGTTAATATCCGTGGACTTCACGCCGTGTGTCTTACTATGCTGAGACGATTTCTTGTTCCTTTTCCTCTACAGAACCCTGAATCTTCTGGTCAGTCTTGCAATGTTGCGACATGGCAAGGCGACTCGGACCCTGGTGTCTCGCGAACTAGGTCTAATTGACGCCTTTTCGACCAGTTTTCACTAGTCCTAATCAAGGCCATGGCCTCGGCAAATTTGGCCGGAACTGTATGATACAGTTCCTTGATATCCCTGGAGTCCTGGACCACAATCCCATTAAATTCCGTTAGCTCGACTTCTCGTCGATTGAGGTCATTCCGCAGTTGGGCTGAATGTGACGCTCGCAAAAACCTATAAAACACCCCTCGAACCAAGGGAACTGCAAGACAGTCAGGTATGACTGTCCTCCTTCGTCTTTTAACCCTGCTTTCTGCTCTAGTGTTTCAAGTGAGGTCTTTCTCTCGTTGTCTTCCCTCGCTTCTCATGATGCATGATGATTTGTAGGCTTGTGCGCATTCGCCAACAAATCACTTTGTTCGTGTCCGTCGACATGCTCTCCATCGCCGCACCCTCCCAGGTAGTTGGGAGGCGTACGGGTGTTGGACGTACGTGACCCAAGTGTCTTGTTTTTCTTCAAGAGTGTTCACCGCGTTCCCGAATAGTGATAACGTGGGCGCACGCACACTCTCATCCGCTTCATACGCCGACGCGACCGGCATGACCGTCGAGTCCTGTATCAGCTTCTGCTCGACAGGTTCAAATTCGTACGCCTACGCCGGAGTCGAATACGCAGACGAGTGCTGTGAGTTGAACGCGATCTCTTGCACTATTTCATGACTTGACTCATGTTCCAGACTGTGGTAATTCGTTTGCGGCCGGTACTTCGAACGTGAGCTCGTCGGACTGCAGCATGGCCTGCAGTGGGAATCCATCGGAGGATTGTGGGGCGGGTAATCGCTTGAATGTTTACTGGAGCGGTTCACAGCCTCCTGCGCCCCCTGTCACGGTGCAGAGCGTCGGCAATTGGACATCCCTCGGATGTTACAAGTTGAGTTGTCATTTCCGATGCGGAAAAAAGTCCAGGTTTTGACCCCTCTAGCAGTGATTCCGTCGCCGATCGAGCGTTGTCGTATGGTGCGGCCGTCAGCGACGTCACGGTGGAAAGCTGTACCGCTGCGTGCTTCAATGCCGGCTACCCGTTGGCAGGGATGGAGTACTCCACCCAATGCTGTCAGTGTGTCGTCGTTCTTGATTCTAGGCATTCATAATTGACCCTGAGACACTGACGTCAGTTTGTGATTCGACGCTCCATTTCGGCTCTGCGCCCACACCACTGACGGACTGCGATATGACGTGCGCCGGGAATTCTTCCGAGTACTGCGGGGGTCCTGACCGTCTCAACGTGTACAACTACACGGGGACGTTGGGGTCCGGTGGGACTTCTTCGGGTGGAGGTGGTGGTGGAGGCTCTAACGCACCGGGCACGCCGTCGCCTGTGACGACCGGGCTCCCGGGAACGTGGACGTACGCTGGTTGTTACGTGGATAACGTCAACGGCCGAGTTCTCGGAAATGAGTTCGACAGCAGCAACACGACGATCGAGAGCTGCATAGCTTACTGCAGCACGAACAACTTCACAATCGCGGGAGTCGAGTATGCCGACCAGTGCTGTGAGTACATACCTTCATGTCGTGTGTGGGGCCTGTCGATTTTATTTTTGGGGTCGTCGTTGTCGGAAACGACCGACTCATGAGCGCTGAGCGTTGATGGTTCGTTTCATTGGCAGTCTGTGGCGATGACATGGTGAACGGTGCCGTTCTGGGATCCGAAGGCGACTGTGGTATGGCATGTGCGGGAAAAGCAACGTAAGCAGACGAGCTATTCTTCTAGATCGCTGCTGATGCCAAGTATGTCGTAGGGAGGCATGTGGAGGTCCCAACCGACTCTCGGTGTACAGTTCGACTGGTAACATCACTATATTTCCCGTTCCTACGATCCAGAACACGAGTCTCCCTGGATCGTGGCAGTACAAAGGATGTCTCTCGTGAGTGTTTCTCCATATTGGGTTCATACTGCTGACCCCCCGCGATGTAGGGAACTGCCTAACGGAGTGAGGATCTTCCCGTATGAGATAGATTGGACAACAAACAACACGGTCGAGGCTTGCTTGAACCAGTGCGCAGCCTACGGTTACCCAGCTGCGGGATTGGAGTACTCTTCCCAGTGCTGTGAGTCTTTCCCTCTCCTTCTCTTCCTCCCCCGAGATCTACTAACTCCGCGGATACATCAGTCTGTGGTGACATCACCGACGTCACGGGCAACAACGGGACGTTCGTGGCCAATTCACAGTGTAGTATGGCTTGTTCCGGCGATCCAAATCATCTTTGCGGAGGTCCTAACTTGCTGACGACATATTACTGGACGGGAACCCCACTCTACACCTGGAACACCCCGGAGAACGCCGGTCATTACGAGGCAAGTCTTTTGTTCCTTAGCGACCGACGCCACATCAATTGTGAATAACATTGACCACGTGGAATCATACACATCTCACAGTTCCTCATCGGCGGCCTCGTCGTGCCCCTGATCGCGACTGTCGGCATCAACAACAAGGTGACGTTCCTCGAGAAATCGGGCACGTCCGAGTTCGCCAACTCGACGGGCGCGTACGAGCTCGATCTCAGCTTGACGGACAACTACAAGTTGGCCTGGCGCGAGATGCACGTCAAGTCCGACGTGTTTTGTTCGGGGAGCATCATCTTGCCCGATAAAGGCGCTAGACAGATCAACGTGGGCGGGTGGTCGCTCACGTCGACGTTTGGCGTCAGGCTGTACTATCCTGATGGAAGCCCTGGCGTGAACGGGACGCACGATTGGGAGGAGAACGTCAATGAGCTGTCGCTTCAGGTTCGTTTGGATCTCTTGAACTTATGATCTATTGTTTATTTTGTGGTGGTATGACAGCGTGGGAGATGGTACCCCACGGCGATGATGATGCCGAATGGGAGTATCCTCGTGGTGGGTGGGGAGACGGGAAGCAATGGACCACCACAACCCAGTCTGGAGATTCTCCCGAAGCCGCTGGGGGGCGATACAACCATCACGCTCGACTATTTGCAACGCACGGATCCAAACAACCTGTACCCGTTCTTGCTGGTGCTCCCGAGCGGACGGTTCTTCATCGGTGAGGACAGATGAATCGTAGCCTCGACAGGTCGACTCAAGGTTAATTTTATTCAGGATACTACAATGAGGCCAGGATACTGGATCCGGTGACATTCGACACGGTCACGGTGCTGCCTAACATGCCGGGTGCAGTGAACAACTTCCTTGGGGGGCGCACGTACCCGATGGAAGGGAGCGCGGTGCTTCTTCCCCAGCACGCGCCGTACACGGATCCGATCGGGATATTGATTTGCGGAGGATCGACGCCAGGAGCGGGTATTGCGCTCGATAATTGTGTCTCGATCGCGCCCGAAGCGGCGAATCCGACGTGGACGTTGGAGAGGATGGTGAGTTGTATGCTTGGGATAAAATTTGTTGCGGTGTGGCTGAGAGAGAATGATAGCCGTCGAAGAGAGTGATGCCGTGTATGGTCACGCTTCCGGACGGGTAAGCTCGAGTCCAGGACGCGTTGCGTGTGTGACTCACAACACATTCCTTGTAGAACCTACATGATCATGAATGGCGCACATCAGGGCTTCGCCGGGTTCGGTCTGGGCAGCGACCCCAACCTCAACGCGCTCCTGTATGACCCTAGGCAACCCGTCGGCCAACGCTTCTCGATCCTCAACACCACGATCGTCGCGCGGCTGTACCACTCCGAGGCGACGCTCCTCCCAGACGGCCGCGTGCTCGTGTCGGGATCCGATCCGGAGACGAACTATGCCAACGGATCGGCGATATACCCCGAGGAGTTCCGGATCGAGGTGTACATCCCACCATATTTGAACCAGGGGTTCCAGCAGCCGACGTTCACGATCGCGGAGACGGACTGGGAGCTCGGAGGGACGTATACAGTCGTGGTGACGCTCTTTCAGGGGACTACGAGCACGATGCGGGTCTCCCTCGTTGCAGGTGGGTCCCTGCTTCTCCTCGTTGGCCTTGGTGCGTTCTGACGACATATGAATGCAGCCTCGTCGAGCACGCACGGCAACGTCATGAGCGGCGGCCGGATCCTCTTCCCCCAGTTCTCGTGTTCAGGGACGGCATGCACGATTACGGCGCCGCCAGACGCGCACGTCTGTCCACCCGGGTGGCATCAACTGTTCGTTTTGGACGGGCCGACGCCGTCGCATTCGGCGTGGGTTCGGATCGGCGGCGACCCGGGAGGATTGGGGAATTGGCCGAATTTTCCTGATTTCACGTTGCCCGGCGTTTAGACGTGCAATGGGGAAAGGATCACTTTTCCTTTTGGCTTCAATACCAACCCATTCGGCAGTTGGGAATGCAACTTGGTGTTTCTTTTTACTTGGTATTTGGATGGGTTATCATTTCACGTTTCCCCCTCCTTTTAACACCACTTTAGATCCCCCGCTAACAGCAGGTTGGTAATGGGATTCGATACCCGGAGGCCGCTTTTTTATTTCATTTATCTGCTGCTCGGCGTTTCACTGGGCTATACCTCACTCCACGTTGCCGCATTTGACATTGACATTGTTTCGACTTTCTTCCCAAACTCGTACTTACCCAGGAAGTGACGAGGACTCGATACCCCTTCAATAAATAGGACACTTTTTTCATTTCTTTACACACTTGGTCCACCACTCGGCATTTGGCCGGACACTGTCTAGGGTTTATAATGGGTAAATAAAACGACGCAGGTTGTGGGTTTCATAGCGTGTTTCCTTTTCGTGGGTCGAGCGTCGTCGATCGTTTGCATAATGAACATCTTCTCCCCACATACGACTACCCTTGACAGGGACGATCCTGTGCTTGTTCAGGAAGGAATATTTGCGTGGATAACTAGCCATCCAATGTTTACGGATAAGGTGCGGTAACTTGATTACCGGTGCTGTTCACAGAACACCGGGTCCCTGGTAACCAACTTGTACATAGAGTCGAAACTGTGTGTTCCTAACATGCAGGGTCCTTGGTATCTGAAATACGAGTCCCGACGGTTGGATCGAATTGAGAAAGTCAGATCAACTACAGCGAAGTGCAAGTCGGGGCCAGCGAATAGGCCGAAGCACGTGGGCTGTCACTGAGATGCGAAGTTGAGCGTTATCATCTCGACATGATTGTGTGAGAGTGGACGGACCGGCGCTTGTGGAGACGCGGCCCGCGTCTCTAGCGGGTATGCGCGTCACTGCGCATGGGGGGATGGGACAGAGGTTGTTGGCCAGTATGCGACAGGAGTGGGTCTCGTTCCTCGTCAGCCTCCAAGTCGTCCTTGGTGGCGTCTCTCTGACAACAGGAACAGCGACAGAGTGTCTGGGTGCATGACCGCTCTACCAATGTCCGATCAGATATTGGAACCACATTAAAATGCAGTATCGCCCACGAGTAGAAGAAAAATCGAGGCAGATGCCTGCGATGACGTCGAGACAGGCTGTAAAGGCGAGAGCGCAGCAAGTACCGAGGACTTCGTCCGACATGGATGTGCTGACATAATAGATTTGTGGGTTGGCTTACTTTAAATACTCTATCATCCCTCAACACTTCGTCTGCTTGCAACCGTCCGTAGCTATGGCAGAATCCAAGGTAAGTTGTGATCTTTTTTCATTCTCTTACAACGTTCACCTCATCACATTTCCAGCAGGGATCTGCCACAGCACCTACACCCAACAAGCTCGCCATGTCCCGCGCTCTCGGTGCCGCATTTCTCACACATCAAGTCGAACAGCTCGAAAAGTCCGTAACAAGAGGCCCAGCATCTGGAAACTGGAGAGATCGCCGCCACCCTCAACCAGACCCCGCCCACGCCCAACCCAGTCCGAATCGCCGCACCTCTGTCACCACACACGGCGCAAAGCAGCGCCCCGCCTCCTCAGGCCAGAAGCAGACCAAGAAGGAGTACCCAGAAGGAGGGAGAGACCATCCCGAGCCGAGGCACAGGGATAGGGAAAGGCCGCGTGGCAGGATGAGCGACGGCATCCCGGACAAGGACGCAGATCTCGTCGTCGTCGACGCAAGCGTCCTCGTCCACGCACTCCACCAGGTCAAAAAGTGGTGCAGGGACGGTCGCGAGGAAATTGTCATCATCCCTCTCGAAGGTCAGTTCATCCCCCCCACATACGTATGACTTCGGGCGCTCACGGAACCGGCGTAGCACTCAATACCCTCGATCTTCTCAAGAAAGGCACGAGCGCCCTCGCTCAAAGAGCCCGCGCTGCTTCTAGGATCTTAGAAGCACAGGTTGGAACAAATCCCCGCATCAGAGTCCAGCGCGATGATGCTTTTGTACCGTGGGACAAAATCGAGTTCAAAGACTCCATCGCCGACGACGATAAGGACAAGCCCGCTTCCCAGACCCTCCACTTATCCGGCTCTCCAGAATGGGTCAGGAGAATGATATGCTGCGCCCGTTGGGAGGTCAACCATGCCGCTTCGACCCTCGAAAAACAGGCCACCAAGAATCCCAAGGTCGTCCTCGCCGTCCTGTCCCCTGCTGCAGCCCAAGCTCAGGTCGACAGGACTGCACTAGAGTCAAATGCGGAACTGTCCTCTCCTGTCCCGCTCCCCGCCCCCAGCCCCCATCTCCACAGGTACGAGCCTCGTTCGGCTGGGATTCTGATCGGCCATTGGGCAGCCCGAGCCGGCATCCCGACACTCGAGTACGAGCCTGCTCCCATGCCGTCTACTTCGCCTCCCCAGCACCGAAGTGCCGAAGACGGCGAAGGCGGAAGCGGAAAGCGACCGACGGGACGCGGCAGGATCAACTCCCACACCGGCAGTGGTCCTCCTGCCACACGTGGGAGCGGACTCGTCGAACGTCCGCTTGCTGTCATGCAGATGATGGAGGTGGTAGCTCAACCCAGCAAAGTCGTCAGGGTCCTGGCAAGGGGCGAGAAACTTGATCCATGATTATCAAACGTTCTCCAACAAAGGTATTCCGTCCTTTGCATCCGGCGTGCGTCACTTGAAAGGGCTAACGGCATCGAAATCGAGAGTCTCGGGCTTCAAGATCTGCCTGCTTCTAAATTCCTCCCCATGGGCGATAGTAGACAGGGACACTCGTGCGTGTCTTTCCAGGCTGCAGTGCAGGTCTTGTGCCTTCTGTGCAAGAACGCCAGACTGGAGAACACTGATCCCCATCGTTCCACCGAGGGACAATTCGTCTGCACTCATATGTGTGTGTGTGTGCTCTGGCAATCTGGCGCTCGTGCCAGGGCGTAACTGTTTTGATTAACCGGGCGGTGCTGTTGCTTGTTACCATCGTCATCGTCACCCCTGGGCTCCTTCCCTCCCTATGAACTTGCGGACTTTGTCATGCGAATCCTTATGTACTCTGTTCCAACACTTTGTTTTTCGTTTCTCTTTGTTTCCCCTCAATGCGATTCTCTTGTCGTGATTAGGTTCAGAGGTTCCCCCGCCCGTGAGTCAGAATTGCGTAGATGTTGACTTGGCTATTCCGTGTGGGAAATGAACAGGCACGAGCCATTGTGGGGGTCCTCCTGCCAAGCCCCTCACTACGTCCGCGTCACTGATCACCGAGCCGGCGTCTGGTTGATCACTACGCCTGACCCTTTTTCTCAAAAAAATAGAGCGAATTTCCGATTTACCGATCTCAGCTCGGTTGGGCCCTTCATGCAAGCGAGAGAGCGGCTATTTTTTTTACCAGTACTAAGCTACTACCACTTGAACTTGTGTGAAGGCCACTGACAGTCCCCTCCTCCTCTACCTCCGTTCCTCCTTCTCCACCCACCTTCCTAGGACCAACGGCGTGTGCGCTGGACTTTGCATGGCGTCTGGTTTTAGTGCGATTAACGTCGAACGGATCGAGGCATCTCAGTATGTTAGCGGTGAGTACTACCACCGAGTTCGAGCGAGATCTATCAGAGGCGCCGGGATCATCCTTCGTTCCCTTTTACTTCCTCTCTTTTGACATACATTTTCCGGCCCGTGCTTAGCTGTCGGATTGGTTGTACGTGCTCCCTCTTCTCCAACGTCCGAATGTCATCTCTGAAGTCCGTCCGTCCGAATTTTTTTTTCCCCGCCAACCTCTGTTCGTGCGACACCAGATCCTGCTGTGGGACCACATCCTCACGTTCCCGGACGAAGTGCGGTTCGTATGGAATGCGAAGCTGTCAATTCCAAAAGTCTTGTTCATGTTCAACCGTTATGTGGTCCCGTTTGCGATGATCGTTCAAGCGCACGGTGAGAAATCCTTTCGTGAATAGTCTTCTTCTGTTTGCCTCTGAGCGTGGTCGTCTCGATAGAGTTTAGCGGGATCACGCCGTACCTGTCTGTCACGGTGAGCACCGCTCCCCTTTGTTCCATATAGAGTCTGGGGCTGATTAACATAATAACAATAGTTGTGAGTTTCAGCCATAAAGCGATGTTCCCACCGTCTGATCCCTTCACCGCAGCTGCAAGGTATGGTACGCCATCGCCGTAGCCGTCGGCATGCTTTCCATCGCGACCAGCAACTGTGAGCGCCTCCATTCCTGTGGCTGGTGATTGAGTAACATATCAAAACGCCACACACGCCACAGTCTTGATACTACTCCGACTATGGGTACTCTGGGATCGCAGCCCACGACTGATGTTGAGCACGTTCGTGTTCTATATCGTCACGCAGCTCGTTTCGTTGAGCTTGGCGGGGTATGTTATATATGAGATGCTGCGTGCGTACCGCCGGTCGTCGTGGGGTCCT
Source organism: Leccinum fibrillosum (assembly GCA_038091135.1). NCBI lineage: Eukaryota > Fungi > Basidiomycota > Agaricomycetes > Boletales > Boletaceae > Leccinum > Leccinum fibrillosum. The sequence goes on along the minus strand of JBBPNI010000386.1, from coordinate 6,614 downwards.
AAACGTTCTCTGATCGTTCGTTTGATGCTTAGCGGTGTTATTCTTTGACCGCTTTCTCCGCATCTGCATACCGATGTCGAAACCGAAGCTCGTGTTGTTGTGGTCTCCCGGTGTACGTATGCGTCTTGTGTCTATCGAATCGTTGGACTGACGACCTTCTCGCCTTCTACCAATGCTCCTTCTCTTCCTGCTCCCTTTTAGATTGCGTTCGAACTCATGGTGTTCTTGACGACGATGTGGAACGCACTCGATCGACCGCGCAAACGGACCATCAGGATGGCCAAGATCATGTACAGGGACGGGAGCGTGTACTTTTTCGTGCGTCTTCTGTGTTTCTTTTGCCTACGGAACGCGACTCACGTGTATGCGCCGTGCATATAGGCCCTGTTCGGTATGTACACATTTGCAATCGTTTATCAATTGGCTCGGTTATCGTTGTCTTGTGTAGGGCTGCGTCTCGTCAACCTGCTCTTGTCCATCTTTGCACCGGTAAGCCAAGTCGTCTTTTGCTACAAGCTCGATCTCATGTTCTCTGGTGTAGGTTGAGCTCATCTTTTTGGGTGTCTTGTGCGTGTCTCTTGTGCTGCATATCATGACACGACCTGACTTGACATGCACAGCTTCATCTGGAGCGTCTCCAACATCACGCTCGCCCGCCTCATTATGAACTTGCGCCGCGAATCGGACCGGATATGCAACAACAAAAACAATAAGAACGCGGGATCGGACGACGAATACGACATTGACGCCGTGGACCGCACTGAACTGCCCATGATGAGACGCGAATGCAGTGGATACTCGGAGTTGGATTTGCCGCTGCCGGTGGTGGATGTGAACAAGGCGGTATTATTTTGATTGCAATTCGTGATTCATGAGAGTGGGAACGGTTACATTATTCTTTTCATGGGTTCTTCCTTCTTTGTTTCAGATGACCGACTACTATCACCACCGTTTCCTGGTTCTACGGTCTTCTCTTCTTATCTTCCGTTCGGCGCGCTCTCATTTGCCAATTCTTGATGGGGATGTCGGTCTTTCGGGTGCAAGTCCACGTCCAGTTGGTGAGTTGGAGGGCATCATCTACTATGACGTTGATGGTTGACTGTGAGGCCAAAGAATGTCGAGAGCTTTCCTGAATTCACTCTCTACTTTCCACTCCCACCCCATCCCAGACCTCCGCCTCCAACCCCAACTTCGGTATCAGTCCTCGTCTGGTTCCTGGACACTTTCATTGTTGATACATACATAGTCTGCCGGGCAGTTGCATCTACAGTAGACTATCTCATATTGCATTACTGATGCATAATACCTTCACCAAAATCTCAACTTGGTGTATAATGCATGCCATAGCCTATAGGTCACTCCCTGATACTCTTACTGTACATATTTCCAATGCAGAGAGGAGTGAGACTCGGAGGAGTGCTTACTGTTGTGTCCATAATGTGTGACCTTGTGTTGTGTGGGTCTACAACTTAGTACATGCTCAGAGGGGATTGAGTTGTTGTATCTTCAACCAAAAAAGATCTGCATATACATCAAGATACTGGGGCTTCCAGTTTCCCTTTTTTTAAATTGTCTACAAGGGATGTTCATCTCTTTGCTGTCATCTATGCTTCTTCAAGTGGACACAAAATTGGGATGGAATAGGGACTTATGCTTACTCTGGAGTCTGGACAAGAAGTTGTGAATTCATCTACAATGTGATATAAACACAATGTTTGTGCTTCACATCTCCAGATTCTCCACACAAAATTTCATTCCTCAACTAACATGCACAGATACAACATGACTGAGTACATTTCTATAGATTCTTTGCTGTTTCAACTACTTTTTCTCTGCTCTTTTGTCTTCTACTTCTTTAAAACAACATGATGTTCTGAGTCTTCTGAATTCCATACCAGATTTCAAGGGACTTGTTTAAATTTCTGAGATAGATGGTTATCAAGCACACAATGAAAGATATGCTTGACATACTCATCCGATTCTGAAGAATGACATTCACAATCATCTCTACCTTTTCCTCTTTCGTTGCTTTGCCATATTGATCAAAAACTTCCTTCATAGCCAAGTTCACCTCCTTGGGTATATTTGACTCCTTGTACTTTTGTGCAGCAGATACAAGTGGTTCAGGATCCTTTTGATGGAAAAGATAGAAAGAATGTTCCAGTATGAGCAGTATATCTGCAAAGCAATCAAAGAGTACATTGTGTAACATTGTTGTTTCAAAACAAATAGAGGAAAAAAGGATATACCAATGTTGGTTAGAAGGATTTTCTTCCATGTACCCAAACTGATCTATGATTTGCAATTTGATTGGAATACACAATGAAATTAATGAGGAATGTACAATACTGTGAGGCTTCAGAATGGAAGATTCTGTGGGATAGATATTGGACTGGATAATAAAATGTTATAACCAAAAGATAATATAATTAATCCACAAACAATTTGATTGTGAATAATCTGACAATAACAAATTGACATGAAGTCTGTAAAAAAAAATAGATGATAAAAACAAACACACCATCTATAGATAAGAATAAGAATATGGTTCAAAATTAATTTGCATGATAAACACTTACTGACTAAAATTGAAATAACATAATGTCATTTCATCATTGATCAGACATCAGAATAGTATCACAATAGCAGCAAAGAACTTACATCCTACAAGAAATAAAATAATGTTTTAAGCACAATATACAATATGTATGATGTATGCTGTCAAAGATAATATAGAACAACTTACAGCCTTGAAATAATCAAATGATTGAAAATATAAAAACCAATTAATTGCATACCATCTGTGATGAATTCAAAATATTGATCATTAGTTTGATAATGCTTCAATATATTGCATAAGATACCTGCTATAATGTTGGAAAATGAACAGTTACAATATCACTATAACTTTCCAGGTGAAACATAACTCACAGTCTGTGATAAATGTACAACAAGATAAATAATAAGAATATATTTTTGTATAACTACAGAAAGCTCACCAGCTAAATAAAGTAAGACAAAGCGAATTGAAAATGTACATCAGTAATGGTAATCAATCAATCATATGATAAGCAACATACTTTCTATAAATGAAATGAAAGCAGAAGAAAAAAACATGTAAATTGTAGTCTGAAAAAATGTCAAATAATCTATAACTTACCAACTGTTGAAGTGAAATAGAACAAAATGGTTGTATCATCAGTAGTATGAATGCCCAAATTCATCCCTGACAAAAAACTCACAAACTGTAGTTTCCAGGGTAGAATGGAGAATGGATGGACATGGCATCATCTGCATCACCACTCTCTGCCACATGCCACAATGTACTCACTGTCTGTCATTTGCAGGGTAGAATGGAAAATGAATGGAACATGGCATCATCAGCACCACTCTTGGCCACATTTGACAATGCATAACTCACTGGCTGTTACGACTGTCTCCGAGACTCTCTATGTACCTCTTTTCTCTTTCCTTTTGCTTCGCTTATCGCCTTTACCTTTTGTTCACCTTGTATCATAGACCTCTAGCGATTTCACCTACTTCACATCGCTGACGGTCCGCCTTTCTCCGATCTCGTTCCTATCTCTTCTTATCGCTGATCCGATATGTTCCCTTCGCTATGATGCTTCCTGTTACAAATCTCTTCATTTTCCACTTTTCGAAGTCACGTGACCTGCTTAGTCAGCATCACGTGACCACTTATATACTTCACCTTTCGTTTCTCACTTTTTACTTTTCCAAGTCACGTGACATACACAGCCACAGGTCACATGACTTATCCTGGTAGCACCCGTTGGACACTTACCATAATAGTTAGCACAGCTTATCCAGACCGGCCCTAAGCTGGTCTGTGCACACATGTAATTAGTATAAATACTTGAATGCAGCAACCGAACAAGCCAGTCTTGTTCTGGTTGGATTCCCTCCATCCTATACTCTTCCCCCCCAGTGTCTTTGTGATTGTTGAGGTGCCATAGTCCGTTAGGATCTAGGTTGCCTTCATAAGAACAAGACTACTTTACTATCCTACCTCACCCGTCACCGGTACACGTGACAAAAACCCTTCAAACTCTTCGGTGTAAACATCAGAGAGCTTCTCATAAAACCGCTTCGTCATTGTCGGATCCCAGACATAAGGGAGACCCCTCACATCAGAGGCTAAAGAGAACCCTTGACACTCCGACATTGCGACTGCTGGAGGCTGCCACACCACGCTGCGGAATCTTCATGACATCCTTCCCTTACCTTATCGCGACAATGTGAGTAATGCTACTCGTGCGAGATCACGTCCTGATCAATTTGTCCTTGGCTGCTCCAGGTGCGTTTGGAGCGAGAAATTTGGTGCTTGAAGGTTGTAAAGAGCGATCTCGAAGACACGGTCCAGTCCCTACACGCACGGGACTCCCGTCAAAGTACGTTTATTAGCTAAGTATATGACTATGCTCCGTTGATATCCGTTTCCACCAGAGGACAATATAGCGAATCTCGAGAAAACTATCAAGGAACTACGTACCCAGCTTGCTATATCCAACGAGGAAAAGACATGCTTCAATGAAACGATCAATTCCCTTCTCGCACAGAATGAAACCTCAAGTGCGTTCCCTCCGCCTTAAAATCCACTTCGTTAACAGTCACATGTATCAGATCGCAAAATCAGTCATCTTGATGAATCGGATAAGGAACTCCACAGCGTGCTCGTAGCATCTCAAGGCTCAGTCGATCGATTGACAAAGACCATCAGGGCACTACGCGCTGACGTTGATCTACCCGAAAAGAGCTCAGGTGCGGTTTTAACCATTCCGGCTGATGGCGCTCGGACCCATTTGCAGTATTCATTGTAGGAAAAATAAACGAGCTCGAGCTATCCGTCCAGGAACTCGGTAATCAGTTTTCCACATGCGAATGTGTCCTCCATGTATATGACAAGAAGTATGAGTGCGAAACATTGTACGCCGAGGGTCGCATCTATGATGCTGCACGACATATTATGACTGCGAGGTCTGAGGATCTTTGGCATAAAAAACTAGTCATCGATTGGCTGAAAGGTGAGGCGGTTCTTCTTGTCCTAGAATAGTATATTCAATCACAAACATCAGGATTCTTGCACCGATGCGTATCAAGGCTTCAGGAGATTGGAGATGTGGCGTCAAGTTCCAAGAACCACGACGAAGCCCTTTCGGCTTACTCCACTGTCTTGTCGCTTACTCCATCGCATCCGGAAGGTGTGCTGACAGGATGGACGATAAATATAAGGGACATCCTGGTGAAATGCTGCGAGGCACGAGTAGGCTTGTTGGAGGATGAACTCGTGAACGTCACACAGGTATTAATCGATCCGCATGGCACGCCAAGTGGACGGCGCTGACTGTGCAACCAGATCACTGAATGCGACCCATCGAACTACAAAGGGTACAAAAGGCAACACGCGCTATTACATAGCCTAGGGCGTTATAAGGAGGCATTTAATGCATTTGAGAAAATGCTGTGTATGATGAAGAAATCACCTGACCCACAAGCTCGGGGTACGTTGTTCTCGTTTACGTTGCGCACACGAGCTGATTTTGTGGCGATAGACATGTGGCGTTGCTATCTCGACACGACTCCACTCATTTGCCAGGTCGTTGAGCAGACCATCCAAGACATACCCCGAGCACTGGTTAACACCACCACTGGTCGTCTCTATGACAAGACAATGCAACAGGCAGCTTTCGAGGAGTGCTCCATGTTCAATGAGTTGCGGTCTTCCATGATTACCCGCGATCGGCTCGACTGTGCACGCATCCAGAAGGAGGTGGAGAAGTTTTATGAATATGTGATGTTCTCACACAAGTGGCAGCCGCCCGAGCCATCGTTCCAAATGGTCGAGAATGCCGTTATCTATGGACTACCCACATCCACCACGATCGACAAACTCATCCACTTCTGCAAGCTCGTGCAGTCTCGCAGGTTTCGGTGGGCGTGGAGCGACACGTGCTGTGTTGACCAGAGCGATAAGGGAGTTCAGCAAGAATCAATCATTGCCATGTTCCAATGGTATCATCGTGCGGCACTGACAATCGTCCATCTTCTCGGGGTTCTCTCGGAATCCCAGAAGCCTGAGTCTCTGTGGGAGAGCATCTGGAACACGCGCGGGTGGACATATCAGGAATACATCGCTTCAAGGGTTGTCCAATTTTACACAGAAGATTGGAAGCCATACCTTGGTCTGGAGATATACAATCACAAGGAATCACCTATTATTCTCGCCGAGATGGAACAGACAACCAAGTTTGCTACTCGGGTCCTCGCCACACTTCAGCCGGGGCTGAAGAGGGTGCGCGAGAAACTCTGCGTCGCTTCGAAGCGCCGAACTACGCGGAAGGAAGATGTCGCGTACTCACTGTTCGGTATCTTCAATGTCACTCTCCCAGTCATATACGGCGAGGGTAACCAAGCAGTCGGTCGTCTCTTGGAACACATTCTCACACGGTCGGATAATGTCACGATTCTCGCTTGGACTGGGATCTCGGGCAGTAACCACAGCTACCTCCCTTTGGATCTCACCGTTTATGATCAAGTCGTCCCCCCTCACGTCCCGCAACCGATCGAAGCCACTGAGATGGAGCGGATGACGA
>JBBPNI010000385.1:0-24502 GCA_038091135.1 Leccinum fibrillosum | reverse complement strand
TATAACTAGATATTGATGATATTCCCTGATATATACTTGAAATTTTATACTTGATGATGTCTACACTCGACCCCGTGCGCTGGCTGGACAAGCTGAGGTCCGTCGACCGCCCGACGCCGGTCCTCCTCCTCCTCCTCCTGAACAACGCGACGCAAAAGACGTTTCAACCTCTGCCGCCGCCAAGGACACTCGCGCCCGTCGTGCTCCCGAGGGACTATCCCGTTTGGTGTACGGAACGGCATTACCTGTTTGGATCGCGTGCGCTGGACTGGGACGACTGTCTGTGGAGGTTGTGGCTCGAGAGTGCTGGAGAGGCGTCGACGGTCGTCGTGCCTCACTTGTGGGACGAGCCTCCTCCTAATAGGAATGCGAACGGTGCGCCCTCGGTCCCGCCACATGCGGTACGTTTGGTCGCGATATCTCGTGTAACTCATCTGACCGTCTGTAGATGAAGATACGGCTCCGCTGGTCTACTAAATATAAACTAGAGGCGTGTGCGTTTACGCTCAAGAGATCGCAAGCACTCGAGTCGTTGTCGAAGACGGAAAAAAGGCATATGCAGTGGAGGAAGAAATTTTGTCGCGAGGTAATGTCATCGACTTTTTACCTTGTTTCCCTCGAGATCTTAGACTGTACCCGCTAGACCGTCGGGCCTGGTGCGCTAGACAATCCTTGAGTTTCTGTCCACGGAACGTATCCATCGAGCCATTTGTTTCATTTGTTTCCTAGCGATATTGGTACATTCATGAATCTGCAAATTGTTGAGCCTCTACCTCCTCGTCTACGTCCATGTGAGCTTCGTTAGTTTCGTCTCCTTCATACTGGTAGGTTTCCCAAATCATGTCTAGTTCCGGTCCCTGGATTACCCTCTCCAGGAGAGCTCTAGCTAGAGCTGTATGTCGTTGTCAGTGAATTCGTTCTCAATGTACAGCCGAGTAGTACGGACCTCCGACTGCCACCAGTCGTTGTCTATCCTTTACGTTCAACCAGTGAGGAGGGTTTCCATAACTGAGCCGACCGAACGTCAAGATGAAAAAATCGATCGGTGCTTCCTGCGTCTTTGCTCGCGCGTGCAAAAGACACTCGCGCAGGTCGAGCGTCGCGTCTTCACCAATGACCAGGTGATAGAGCAGCAACGTCGCGTAGTTGATGGCGTCGATCGTTCTGCTCGCCTAGAGTCAGCCAAAATGTCTGCTCGTTCGGAGGACGACAAGTAGGCACCTCGTAGCAGCCAGAGGATCGTCCACGATCACCCAATTCTTGTGCCAAATCCCTGCGGCCAGATGACAGAGGTAAAGGACGATCGACGGGATCAGTTCCTGGGATTCGACTAGCAATGCTTCCGCATCGGGGTGTGCGTTGGAAAGCATGCCAAAGAACATGATGACACGACTCTTGAGTTCCTCTGCCTGTGATACACGCTGTAGTGAGACAACGCGGCGAGAAGTAAGGCCTGTAGGGCGTACCTCGGGTCCTTGGCGGTCAGTATCGGTCAGCAGGGAACACGCGAGACCAATGTGGTGGTGAGCAGCGCTCACGCGTTCGCCATCGCTTCCCGTCAGTTCAGTTGTAGCATGCGATAACAACGAACGAAAGAGGCCCCATCCTAAAATCATGTCAGCTGGGAAGCTGCTGAGATTAAATGAATCATACTTGTCGATAATCTTATGAGCAGCCAGGTGCTCTCTGTAAGGAGCCACGGCGGGTGGTGAGGTTGGAGCAACATCACGAGCAAGGAAGGTATGTTTGCGCTCGCGTTCAGACTGGATTCGCGGTTAGCTATCGTCACACGGTCTGTTCACGAAAACTTGCCTGTCTTCGAGAACGTCGGGAATCCACAAAACCAGCGCCTCGTAAAGGGATAATGTTTCTTTTCCCAACAGGCGAAGCTCAGGAGACTCGTTCTCAGCTGTAACATCAAGCTTTTGGAGCTTGTCTTGAATGATGTTATGTAGCACTCCCAACAAGTGCGGTGTTTCATTGCGGTCTGGGACACGCGACAGATGAGCGTGGATCGACAGCAACATATACGTGAACTCGGCAAGCAAGTTCAGTGCGGCAGTCAACGGAGTGATCTACAGAGACTGAGCGGAGGTCAAATATGACGATAGTAAGGATCAAACCAAATCATTCTTTGCCAAGGACTGGGTCACCTCACACAGTGCGCCCCAGATAATTCGCGCCAAGTCGTCAAAATCCCTATCAGGTTGAGCAGAGACGCCCCCAAGGGTATTAAAAATTCGCAGTAGCGCAGCACCATAGGACTGGACTTGGCCTGTTTCCTTCGGAGACGCACATACGAGTAGTTGCAGAGTTGGGAGCTCTGATCCTTGTAAAGTATGCGTTAGCATGAAATCATGAAGCTATCAAGAGTCAGCCTCAAAGGTGCGACAAGAGAGAGGAAAACACCAACGACAGTATTCCGATTCGGAAGAGCCAGAACAGTAGCGTTCCCTTGTGAAGAGAAGTTTATAACAGGTGTTCCCGCATCCACCATGTGGACATCATCAACACCGGATTCAACGAGAGGACCGAGATCCTGGACGAAACCACCGTCATCCACTTGAGTACCGAACACATCGGGTTGGAAAGGCTGGGTACTCGGTTCTCGAGCAATAGGACTGGCATTCTGGGTGACAGGACTCGCCTGCTGGGAGGCAGATACAATCACGCGGCGCTGCAGACAAGCAAATACGACTACTTACAGAAGCAACAAATGAGGCAATCTCCTTCCCTTTGAGCCTACTCGTCGTCGGTGAACGCAAAGGGCCACCCTGAAATCCCGATGGGAGGTCTCGTGTCTCCAGTTCAGAAGTTTTCTTTGGTTTTTCGAAATCTGATATGACGCCAAAGCGGGGGCGACGAGGAGTTTCTGGTACTGGCCGAGAAGGGCCAGCGGAACCCCATTGTACCGACCTCTGCCTCTGAGTAGGCAGTGGTTTTGCTCTCTGCGAAACCTCGTTGGCGGGAAAAACAGCTTGAGGTTGGACACGCGCAGACGTCTCTAGTTCGTGGCGCTAGAAAAAAAAATATGATCAATCGTTCAATGATACAGACGCCCCTTACCCTGAAAGTTAACTCAGTTTTCAAGCGTTCTTTATCTGCTTCGAATTGCTTCTGCAACAGAACGTGTTTCGCATCTGCCTCTTCCTTTGCAAGCTTGAGCTTTGTGATCTGAGTCAAGTGATCTTGGGCTGTCTGCGCGAAACAAGCAACCGTCATGAGAGGATCACCGCGTGAAACGACGTGTCATGCACCTTTTCTAGGCGTTTTCGGAGTATGGTCACCTCGCCCTCTTTGCAAAACTTTGCCTGCACAGCAGACTCCATGTCGGCCTGTATCGCTTCGTTCTTCTTACGAAGCTATGAAAGAATCTTCAGTCCATGCGCGACCTATTCATGCGGTGCACAAACACCACACCTCGTCTATCTGTTGGAGCAGCCGATCGACGGAACCGCTGGACGGGGCGGTCACGGTCGCGGACGGAACCCTGTTGTTGACTCGCGGTAAAAGCCCGGGCCCATGTTGCGTCCGAGATACCACTTCTTGAGAAGAGACAGGCGACTGAGTAGCTCGGGGACCACGCGCAGACGAGGGCGGCGGACGAGGAGGGGCTTGAAGTACCCTCACGGGGCCCGTCCCCGACGTACTGCGCATAGCGGGCGTAGGTCCGCGGGATACAGGGACAGTCGTCGTGGGTCTGGTCCAAGGCGCTGTCTGCACGACGACGTGCGGACTCGGACCTGGAGCAATTCCCGATCGACTAGGAGGCCCAGGTCCCGACGCGCGTCTTTGTTTGTCCTGGAGACCGTAGGTACCGTCCTGCCGAACGGAGATGTCTGGAAGATAGTCCATGTCCTCCAGAGTAGAGTCGGTGCGGCGAAGTGTCTTGTTGTTGATGGGCTGAGGCTTCCATGACCCCGACGTCTTTTGACGCTTGGGTGGGGGGCCGACGGTTTGTCGGACTTGAGTTATGTTGGCACTCTGACGAACTTGGGTGCCTTTGAATTTTGATTCCTCTTCATCGAGAAGGGCGAGAGTTTCTTCGTTGAAGGTGTGCACCAAGTCGTCCGGAAAGTAATCGTCGTCAGAATCGCACATGAAAAACACCACTACGGAGTTCGCGAGGCAAATTCCCGGTGCTCTAATTCCTTGTCAATGGATCGAGAGATGGTGTGGCGTTGGCACAAGACGAGAAGTTGACTGTCCGTCAACAAGTCCGTCGGGCCGTTCCAAACTTTGCATAAACAGAGAATTCATCAAAAGATAACAGTGATCATTCGTCGTCAATAACATGCAAATCACTTAAAATGCTACGATCCATGGCCGCACTGCACCTGCGACTAACAGGCTATCGTACGGATGGTTCGAGGTCGTCAAAGTACATAAGGTCGTCAGCGCGGATACTGAACCTAGACTGGGTGGAGGACGTTGGAGACGAAGCCCAAGACACCACTACAAAGTCACGTTCCGGGAGTGCAAAGCCGGAAAGTGGCTGCGGGGAACCGCAAGTGATCGCTACGAGCGAAAAGGCCATGCTGATGCGCCGATTTCTTGGCCAGTGCCAGTGCGACAAATCATCGCCCTTTAGCCAACATAACGGATTTTGATCGCACCAGTCCGGCTTCGATTTTCCAACGCTGGCGTGTCGACGTTATCGAAATGTTTAATCGCCGGATGTCACAAGAAATTTACCTTTCAGCTCTTCGGCTTCTTGATTCTGCTCATAGTTCAAGACCAGGCGTTTCAGGTGTTGCTGTTCTTCCTTGTCCTGGAGCTGTGCCGAACGAGTATGCACCGCGAGGGCTGATTCTGTAGGAACGGGCAAAAACCGCATCTATCAAGTAGATCATTAGTTCAGTTCCCCCATCGACATCATCGGACTGATGGACCTGTTGCTTGTTTCCCCTCTTTGTGATCACCGTAAAGTTCATCACCGACTCGCTATTAGCTGCATTGCCTTCCCCATCAACGTCTCCCTCGTTGTCATCAACACGCTTCTTTCTAGAGCCGGGCGCCAGCACAGCAGAGTCCCACCACGCTGCCTTCTTGTCAATCTTTCTCGACTCAGCAGACGAATCTGTGATAATCTTGGCAAGTTCCTTGGCAAAATCTGCATCGGCTTCTTCTGAGGGACCAAGATGTTCTTGAGCGGAGAGTACAACCACGGTCTCTGGTGATGGTGCGCGATCTTCAGCCTGTGGAAGGGTGCGTCTGTGACTGGCGTTGTAGAAACATGTAGCAACATGCTCACTGCTGACTCCTGGCCAGCTGTATCATCTTCATCTTCGTCAACGTGCTGGGGCCGTTTCCCATCATCCTCACTATCTTCACCGCTATCGCCCTCGGTTGTCACTTTGATGCATGCTCAGCCATGGAATGGTGCACCACGAGGTTTACTTACGTCCAGCATTCTGTGCGGCGGTGTTGAACATTTCATCAACTGCCGCGGCCGCTTCCTCGACTGAGTTTGGCATCGCCAATTTGGGTCGAATGGCCTGCACAGCTGTGAGATCATGGGGACGCGATTACAAATTTTCCATACCTCAAGGGAGTCCGACAGCATGAAATCCACATCCATCGGCACCTCTTCCTTACACAAAACGTAATACTGAGAGTAATGTCAGAAATTTTGCAAGATCGAGGGCGGAGAAATTTACCTGAAAGAACGCCAAGAAGCCATCAAGTTTTCTTTTCTGATTGCCCCTGTCAAAACACATGCCAACGGTGTCCAGCATTGCGCAGATTAGACGGACTCTGAAGAAATCATCTGGCATATCGAGTACGCATGGCTGACGGGGCAATGGTTGACCGTCAGCTAGAATCTGATGTGAGCGCGGGGGATGCAATAAGAGTGGGAACAAGACTGACGATGTCCGAATGTCACGAGAGACCACAATGTATCGAACACCAAACTAGAGCCCACCAGACGATAGATGTACAACTCTCCAAGGTACTTGATGGTTGCTATACGTTGCTGGTTCGTACTGTATATGTTCTGTTCCAGCCCCCGACGTATGTTTTCTAGAACTTGATCTACAACAGCTATGGTGAAAGTAGGATGATAACGCTGCAGGTCGTACGTCAACATCGCGAGAAGACTGATGTTACTGTATTTGATTTTCCACGGCTTCGTGAAAACCTTGTGCAACGTGCGTTGTACAACAGGATCGTCCCAATCCAGTTTCCGGATGAGCTTGAGCACTTTATCGATAGTTCTCTTTGCAAGAACATCAAATATCAGGTGACGAATGAAAAGCTCCATTGGGGTTCGCTCCTTCTCGACACGCGGAGCACGCTCGGGCGGGTTGCACTGGATAGGTACTCAGTGTCCAATTCTAGGCTGGTCCTGAAGATCAAACCTGGTAGTAAGCGTTCTCGAGCAGGAGGATTTGCCTCTGATCGAAATGTTGCATACTTTGTTTCCGCTTCATGAGCTCGAGCTAGAGGACCATGAACCATCGATGCCAATGAATGCAACTAAACCCTTACCATGGTACCAAACCTTTCTCTGGTATCCTCGCTCCGCAGAAGGAAGCGCCCACATCCTTCGAGCAGAAGGGCTATGTTCTCTACGTTCGTGCCAGAGAAGTCATCAAGACAGACTTTGAACATGTGTAATATCAGGTGGGGTGGTACGACGTGGAACTTTGTCAAGTTCGACAGAAAGATGATGTTCTGTTTAGGTAAGGTCAAACAGCATATCATCATCAAATGAAACTGCGTGCCTTCATCCGTGTTTCAGTGAACTCCTTGACGACATTCTTTTTCCTCTGCAAATACCGGAACTCCTCATCCAACTTGACTCGTTGGTAAGCTTATATGGATTACAGTGAGCTGAATGAGTCGACTTACAGAAGCCACTAGTTCTGTTCCTATGTCCGGCATGTACTTGTTCAAGGTGGCGGCCAACCTGGAGTAGTGAGGCAGTAGGTCGCTTCTGTTCTTCGGAACGGTGGTCAAGAACTAGTCTACACTGATTAAACCGCCCTGGGCAATGTGCATGACCTGAAAACCCACTTTGACAAGCCTTTTTCTAGCAGCTTTGGAATTGAGGAACGCAAAGTCCACGGCAGCCTGATCGATCATTGCTCGGTTGGTAGCATCCGGGAGACGTGCCAAAAGCGCAGTAAGAAGCTGCGAGGGACCCTGCGGCGCCAGTTGAGGAGACGTCGAGGGAGAAGATTTGGGAGACGCAGGCGTAGGCGTGATCGCGCTAAAAGTGTCGGTACATCACGGTGAGATGCTCCACGTCAAGGCCCGTCAAAGTTCTGCGCAGCTTACCCTTCTTCGTCATCCTTTCCACTGTCAAATTCGTCCTGAGGATGAGCATTACCGTTCGCGTGAATGTCTCCATTAGCCTTGAGTCCCTCAAGTTCTTGTTCCAGCTTCTTTGCCTCCACTTCAGCCTTCTCTTTTTCGATTTTCTCTCTCTCTTCGTCGACTACCTTGTCAGTCCTTTCCTCCGACTCAATACCAAGAACGCTCTTGGGAACGAAATCCTTCAGGTCTTGAATGTCTTCGAAAAACTTGCGCTCTTCTTCGTCTTCCCACTTTCCACCGGACGAGATATCTTCTGATTCATCTGCGAGCATACCGCCAGCATTTGACCCTATCTGGATCGAGTCCGACTTCTGAGATGCCGTCGGCAGTGCAGGCATAGGGAGATAGAGCAATTCGGAAAGGCTGGAACCATGTTGTCAACAATGATGATCACGTGATGAAAGAAAAACAAAACATACGTCTGACAGTTCGCAAGAAGCTTTTCGTATCCCTTGGTCATCTTCTCGTATGCTTGCTGCCGGTCTTCGAATATCTCGCCGGAACGAATATATGCTTCATGATTACGGCGGTCTTGTTCTTGCAGGCGCTGTAAATAACCCCAATTGAGACACAGGCGACGTGGAAGGGCAGTACGCGCCCGCCTACCTTGTGTTCCAGAACGAGTTTCTTCGCCACATTATCAAAGTAGCCTTCGCACATACGCCTGAACCGATCCCGTATGTCCTGCTCTACGAGTTCCTCGTCTTCCTGCAAGAGGGGAGGAAAGTTCGATGGCGTTTCACTTGTCGCAGACGACAGAGTACCGGGCTCCGAGTCTCTCGGTATCTGTTTGCTCTGCGCAGGCATCAATGCAAGATACGGGCGAGCATAGGACTTGAGAAAGGTCGAAAGCAAAGGGAGAGAAGACAGAGTCGGATCGTTTGACAGCTGTGTCAAACATCAGTCTAGACCCGTGGGACGTAGTAGAGCGTGTCGCACCAATTCTTTGACGGCTTTCATGATCCATTCGCCGCCGCTCCTTGTCGGAGAATCCCTGATGATGCCCACGAGAGCAAGTTCGGCGCACACCCGAAGGACCGGTCGTTGACGGGTGATCCTCGCAGCGTCTTCCTTCTCGCGTTGATCTGGGGGAAGAGCAGCGAGGGCCGCCCTCAATGGAGCAGCGATCGCAGAAGCCAGCATTTCCACCAAAGCTGGGGTGAAGGTCGTCGGAAATCGTCTATGAAGGGTGCATATAACCTGTGAAAAGACGTGAGCGGGGCGCCAAACGCCCAGTGAATGCGGGATCTGCACACCTCCACGGCAGCCCATACGTCCTTCTCTGTCTTGCACCGCGCGATACCATCGAGGGCGGCAGCGGCTATCTCGTCGATGTACTTTTCGAGGGAAAGGGTGTCGATGTCCTTGATGATCTGGTCACGGTTGTCCGTACCGATTGATTGACGCATGCGTTTGATGAGTGCGGTGTGACGCCGTAAAGACGAATCTAATTTCGAGGACTCTACGGGCGGGGGGTGAGATACGCCTGAGCCTGGCTAGTTCCGGACAGACCTGGGGTGTCGAGGGAGAGGTTGAACGCCTTGAGCTTTGCACGCCGTGTTTGGCGAGCTTTCTCTTCATCGACCTTGGATAAAGAGGAGGTGTCCAACTCGGATGGCATCATTGAGAACGTCGTCAGTACTTGATGATGGGTTTGCGCGACACGGAGGAGGGCGGTGGCTCTGGTTTGAACTGCCTTTTTTGGAAGCTTGGTGACTGCCTAGACTATTCGAAGGACATCATTCTCGCAGCCTAGACACAGAACTCCATCATCATTGCATCCCATGATGAATCGAGCACGGCCTCCCATACTTAGCTCCGAATGACAAGGACCCCGCTGTTGGCTGATTCAACCTCCGGTCGAGGCAGGTATGTCAAGCAAAGCTTCCATCGTCGGCTCATACTGTCGGAGTCGATGCCAGTTTCATCTCCGAATGTTTTTCTCCTCCAGATACAACCCATACGAAGGTTTACGGTTGCGCGGATCATCCGCGGATCAGGCGAAACGAAAGCTTATTGAGTTACGCGAGGACGGTCGCTTTCGAGTCTCGAGGTACTTATGGAATCTGAATTACACATTACTGGATAAAAGCAGGGCCATCGGATATCAGAACCAGAAAAAAAAAGACAGATCGAATATGCGCGAAAGAACGTCCCAACACAGAACGTCAGGTAAAGTTGGTGTCAGTTAGCGTTTAAAGCATAATATACTGAGTAGGTATACAAATCAGATGAAACAACACGGAAAGAGGACGAGGTGACGGTTTAACCAACAGAGCTGCCTCGGCTAGAGCGGTTTCTTGGTTAGTAATAGACAACGCCTTCGGCTCTCACTGCACGTTGTGCTCGTTAGCGGGGTAGTTAAGCTTTCGTTGTCGTTCGTCGCCCTGTGGCACTGCTAACAAACGACCGGTGCGTTGATGAGGGGTCGTTGCGTTCAAGAACGTCTTTGGGTAGCCCGCGCCGCCGCTAATACCTGGCACGAATAGCGCCCCGCGGTTGTAAGAGCTCCGTTCTTTTCTACGCATGTGAGTGGGCTTCGGGAACTCCTCCGGGAGTCCTTGTTTCGGACCAGGATCAGAGAAAAATATCTTTGGACGCCACTCCTCGCGCTCGTCCATGATGCATGAGTTCTTGAACTTTTCGACGACGGCTTCTTTTCCCCTGTCAACGTCATGTCCGTTCTAGCCGCGTCAGGTGATCGAGCGCACAAACCACTTACTGATAGTTGGCGTAGCTCATTTGCAACACTTTCTCGCTCGAGTACATGTTCCTGCGGTACGATATCATCGCCCGTTCAAACGTCAACATGGCTCGCGACTTACCATTTTTCGCCCAACGTCGCCTTGGCGAACCGCAAGAGATCCTCCACAGAAATAAAGTTGACGAACGCATATCCAACGTTGCATCCTATCGAACAAGCAATATCAGCGCAATGAAACGTATCGTAGCTCGTATTTCGCACCGTTCTGAAAGTCCATTCGCAGGTAGAGGAAATCGATGCGTCGAGGACAAATTTTGTTAATGTACGCGATCAGCTCTTTATCGGTCATTTTGTTTGGGATGTTCTTGATCATGACAGTGGTTCGCGTGTCCAGGCCTTGTTCGATCTTGCGAATGTCAAGTTGGTTGTTCTCCGGAGGTGCCCGCGGAGAAGCCGGATACGTCGTCGGATAGACACGGTTGGGCGTAGTACTATACGGATGAGCGGCTGGGGGCGGAGATGCGTGTGCAGGATAGGAATAGGGAACAGCCTGGGAGGCGGCACCATGATAATACCCGGCGGAGGCCGGAAACGCAGGCCATTGTTCGGGCAGGATGCCTGGCGCGCCCCACGCGACCCAGGTGCCCGTTGATGCGTCCCAGCATACCGAAGAGCACATGGGCGGCATGGGCGACTGTGAGGAGACGGGGTATTGGATACCGTGAGCAAGGGACGACGAGACCCAAGGGGGATGCATAGATGCATCTACAGCGTATCGGTCTGCATGAGTGAAATACTCTTGGCCAGAATGTGACTGTGCCCCAGAACAGTGTGGTGTGCACAGGTCAGCCCCGCCACCAGACACCTGTGCGACCTCGAAGGGACAAAGCTGTGAAGAACGATCAAAGGGAATGGCGTTCATGTTGGCGTTTCGGATGTGATCTGAGTCAGCCACCCTGTGATGTGGGCGGGAGCGGACAGCGTCAAAAAAGAGATTGTTCGACCCACGTCTGCCAAACTGATCGGTAGCAAAGGAACCAGTGTGCTCGATGGGGTGGTCGATGGTGAATGCTTGGTCCGCAGTGGGTTCGATGCTGTCCACAGGATAACGAGAGATGGGTTTGGGGCGGTCAGGAAAGGAAGACTTATGACCGTTTACAGCTGAAGCTGCATCGAGGCTCGTGGCGTTGGCTCCTTCGTGTTCGCAAGGCCTCGGATAGTCGCAGGGGCCGGCGTCATTCAGAAGAGGGAAGGGGACGCCACTCGAGGCTGGGATCGTGAGCGATTGAGACAAGTACGTGGAGGCCGTGGGCGTCTTCGGCTCCGCGGCATGCGCACCCCCGAGATGACCTTCCAACTTGGCCAAATCTTCTTTCCCTAGATCCCGTGGCCCACCAGGCCCACCACGTAAGGCCGCATCCCTCTGGATGAGCCGGAGTTTCATGTTGTCGACTACTTGTCCGTTCAGACTTTCCCAAGCAAGTTCCCCCGCACGAACGTCGTAGTACTCGACCATGAAAAGCTGGTGAGGGTACGAATTGTCAGACGTGAATCTACGGGACACGAGAATAAAATCGAAATGGTGACTAGAACGGCATTTGATAGGCGGTGGCATCGAAATTGGCGTCCCGCGTGCAACTAATGGAGTCTTTCGAAGCGGAACGTACCTGATTACATTGCTCTTCGTCTTCTTTTAGGAGGCAAAACGACTTGAGTTCTCCGAACTTCGCAAGTACGCTTTTGAGTTTTACGGGAACGAAGAACCGAACTCTGCTCCAGCCTGAGTAGTTGTGATCGAGCTCTGCCATCAGTCCACCCACTGAGACACAAAAAGAGCCCTCCGTGCGCGTCATGGCGGCCGATTGACCAAGGAGCTGGGAGAGGTTGAAGAGACCGTGGTACAAAGCGCCGAGACAAACCCACCTGCACGAAATGGTCCGGGGCTACAAACAAGCAAGTCAGCGCTTCGACCCACGGTGTGCTGTTGGAAGAGGTCCTTTTTTTGTCCTCCACGTTAGAAATATGGCGAGGACGGGAGCTGTTGGTCTCTATGAGGCGTTTGACTCTCTCCGCGTCACGAATGTCGTAAAATGCAAGGATGATTGCAAAATTTTCCTGAAAACGATAATAGATGGTTTGGATGACGTTGCCAGTCTTTGGGACAGATTGCGAGGAGTTGACCAGGGGCAGGGACGAGCCATCGGGAAGAGCCGCGAGCGAATGGAAATACGGACCAATTACGTCCTCGGAGAGGTCGCTGGGAACGTTGCCAATCTGGATTGTGACCGTATCAGTTGAGCTCAAAGTGTACTCGACGAGAAATTCACAATTAAAAAGCGGCTTTCGCTGGAGTCGGAAGAAAGAAGGTTGTTGGCGGGTGAGTGCTCGTCGTTTGGGCCGGTTAGGTCTGTTGAATCTGGATCGGTACTGTCGCTTTTCAGAGACGAAGCGGGGGTGAGGGGCGGCGTTAGATAGTGTTGGTTCCTGGACGGCTGACGGGTGCGTTTTGCTGACTGAAGGTCGCCGTCTTTGGCCGATGGGTTCGGGGATAGCTTTGCCGGACTGAGAGACGCGATCTGGGAGGAGGTTTTATGCTGCGGACGCGTCGACGGAAGGTCTGATGCCAAGTTGCGTGCGCTGTGTCACATGTGAGAGGGTGCGGATATGGAGGATGATAGAGTTGAACGGACCGCAAATTTGGGAGGGATGGAGAAGGTTGTAGACGAGGAGGACGGCTGGAACCCTCTGTGGCGAGACGGAGGGAAGCAGACATGATGTGGGAGACTCGAAAAAGGTGACTGGTCAAGTGTCCGATGCTTTAAGAAGGGGGGACAGGAGAATAACCGGGGAATTGGATAGGCTGAAGCGCGATTAATTTGATGGGGTGAGTTGACGTACAGAGAAGCGATGTAGGAAGAAGAGTAGGATCTCGTGTACCTCCGCGCACGGGATGGTGGAACGGAGAGCATGGAATGGGAAGATTTCAACCCGAGTGAGCCATGACAAAATGGCGATAAGAGGGGCGACGACAGAAACGAACTGCGTCACGGGGACCGTACGGAAGCTGTCACTGGGCGATTCTCGACTCGGATTGACGGTCGACAGGAAACGGACGATCTGTGGTTGATTTCTCAGTGTAATCCTCCTCAGGGACGTGTCCGTGGCTATCGCAGCACCTGCAGAATGACACTCAATTGCTCGATATCAACTTTTCATTTATCACACGAACCACAAATTGGTTACAAATGCGCCCACCTTACCAAAATCTAGGAAATCCTATAAACACCTCTGGACATTCAAAAGGTTCGATTTTGTCGTCAGCCGCAATCGCCAACGAGACAAGCACTCACTCGCGTGATCTCCACACGTGCGCTTCTCGACCTACGACCCGACGTCCACGAGAGATCTCTCTCGGAAATTAAAAAACAACCCGCCGATGCTGCCTCCCTCGGCCGCACATAGAGATCCATCGCGCTCCGAGACCCCACGTAGTCATCGAGCTTAGCCTCCTCGACCTGAACTGTCCTGGCTGGCCGGTCGTGGTTTTCCGTCGTGTTTGCTTTCAAGTCCGGCAGAACGATTCATTCTGTTCCGTTTCTGCTTAGTAATCAGCGTCGTCGGAACAAACAAAGACCATCCGAGGGCCCAGTAAACTCCCCGTCAAAGGTCAAACCATTCCCTGGCGCGATGCCCTTCTACAAGATGCTATGTATATCCGCTCACTTCAGAGAATACGTGCGTGTGATGCACCATCCTTGGAATTGCTTAACACTTGGACGCGTTAGAGACACATAAAGGACCTTGTCACCATGTCTGCACGCCATGTGATGGACCAGGGTGGTGTCGTTCGCAATATTGAACACTGGGGAACCCAGACCCTGCCTCAGGTCATGAGGAGACACAAAAAGAGCCACAACGTCGGAGAGTGAGTTTGATTCCGTTATTCTGCTTTCGTCTCTGACCCCATATGTGCTTAGCTATTGGACAATGTACTTTGACACGTCCCCACGAACACTCAATTCCTTGGCTCACAAACTCCGACGGGACCCCCGTGTTATACGCTGGACGATGTTGAAGCAGGGCGGGAAAGCCCAGGACATTGTGCTGCCTAGGGAGAAAACTGTCATGCGGATGGACTACCTCAAGCCACTCAAAGAAAACTCGTGGTCGGACATGGGTTCTTTCTAACGCAGCTCCACACTCCCCATGTAGCATGTATTACGTTTGCCTAATCCACTAGACATTCCGCTGGTATAAGTCTACTTCAAAACTTGCGATCTCACCCACTCCACCACATCATATAAACTAGACACCACCTCGACATTTCCGAGGTCTTCATCTGCTTTTTTATTTTCCTGTTCTCCATCAGGGCCAGGCCGTCTGATCAACAGTGCTTGCATCCCAGCAGTCCGCGCTCCATAATAGTCGCTTGTGATGGTGAATATCAACCCAGAAAATAAACCAAAGCGAACATACCATCGAAGCTCATCCCCGACATGTACGGCCTCGTCCAAACGAGTCGTAGTGTCGAGAGCTTGCTGCAAGGCACGTCGGAATATCTCGGGATCGGGTTTCTCAACCCCCTCCTCCTCACTCAGGAGAAAAGGATGCAACAATGGGGATATCCCGAGGTCCGCGAGGACAAGACCTGTCATGATGGTTATATCAAGAGGATCGAACATTCAATTCGCCGGAACATACGCATCCTTGCATCCGAATTGCTTATCAGTGCAGTGCGAACGCCTATATCTTGCAGTTGGCGCACTGTGATGCATCAGTGATTCCGGGCAGTCACAGCGATGGACCGAGGACATACGTACGGGAAGTGCATCGTCAAAGAGCTTGTAACCCTCGCTCGAACTAAAGCAGTGCATGAGCTTGGGTACGATTTCCTTTAGGGAAGCTTCCACTGCTGCATGGGACGTCAAGGGCCCATGCGTTTTCGGTGCGGCGGACGTCCGCTTACCCTGCGGGTCGGCACCTGCTCCCACGGCAGTTCTTTTGATGACCTCTGACCACCATCCGTGCGCCCTGAGCTGGTCGTCGTAGACAGGCTTTTCCTTTTGCACCTGCTTCAGACCTCAAAGCAGGCATTAGTGGAACGTACTAAGGCACTAAAAAGTGTGATGGTGACTCACTGGCCCTGAAGGAGCGCTGCAGGGCGTGTGGGCTCAGAACACCCAGGAACGGTGCAAAGACCTCTGAGTACTGAACGTAGATGGGTTTTCTGGGTGTGACGAGGGTGTGAAGAACATCGAAAGTGACTAGCCTGATCATGTCGTGTTGTACATAAAATTTTGAGCTGTGTGTGTGGGTGCTGAGTCGATGGCGTGGGTTTGACTCACTGGTTTTACTGCAACCAGCCTCGATCTCGCTGCGACACTTTGTCTGTTTCACTGTCTACTTTATTCTTTTCGACGGTCGGACTCGGATAGTGAGGTAGTGATATTAGCGGGCGTTTTTGATCTAGGTTGCACACGCCGGCCGCAGGCGTCAATCCCCGAACCTCGTTCTTCCTCGTTGCTACCTCCCTCTCTTCAACATTTCACCATGTCCAACGTCCCCGCCCTCGATTCCCAATCGCTCCGTAGAACCGTCTCAACCGGCGACATCCCAACCGTAGCACAGCCCGCAAGAGCTCGGATATCAGCCTCCCATCGCGGCTCTATGCACCGTGCTCTAGAGACAGTTCCTCCCTCACCCACAAACATTGCAGAGAATGCAGAGTAAATCAGATTCACAATCATCCTTTTTGCCACCGCGCTGATGTCGGGCTGCAAGGCTTACTTCCTGGCTTAGGCAGGCTATCCAAGCCCCTCGCGAAGCCCAGCCTGCACCAGCACCGACGCAACCTGACTATCATTTTTCGAGGACATTCTATCAGCGGCTCAAAGATCTATTGGGTCTGGGACCAGATGCCTCCAGGACCAGAAAAGCTTTGGTGTCACTTTTCGGAACGATGGTTTACAACTTCCTCCAGGTGCATTACTTCTTCTTGTCATGACCCCCTGTTGATTCCCGCGATATCGTTAGGCCGCCGCCGTCATTGCGCTTCTCAGCGTTGCTTCAGCAACGGACAGCCCTACGAATCCTTCGACCGATCAAATCCATGTATGCGAACGACCTCTCGTTGCATGGAATTGTCTGTGGTTGGTGCGACTCGCGCTGTCGTCTGGGCTGACATACTGGAACTACATCCGAATACGGACAGCGTGAGTTGATCGTGTTCCAGTTTGATGTCTTGTCGTCTCATCAAGACATAGAGATAACGCTCCGAGGGAAGACTCCGAGTCAACCGCACAACCAGGCGAGACTCAGCCCTCGCGTTCTGGAGATTCGAGGATTCGGAGACAACAAGATAGAGGGCCAGCCACCGGCTCCAACTCCGAAGATCCACCTGTACCATACAATCATATCTATGCACGGTCTGTTTCGCTACACTTCCGTCTACGCCCGAAGCTGAATTTGTGTCAGAATGTCCCTCTTTTTGTCCATGTTCACTCTGACGTGGTTCCTGACTGCTCACATCCTTGAGTATACTTCAGTGAACAGCTGTCGCCTTTCAGCCCCTTTCGTCTGGTGGCTCACTTTTGGAATTCTGTGTACCATGTATCTGCTCGTTTTGGAAGTCGTTCTCTTTGGTTTCTTGGTATTTATGGTTCTACCGTTCATCATGGCGAGTCCTATAACTACCCTAGTTTCGCATGAAGCTAAAGCCATCTATTCGCAGCTCTTCTACAGCATCATATTGCTTTGCCTGGGTCGTCATCCGTTGCAGAATCCACATTACATCAAACCCGATATCGGGAAGCTCCCAAAGTCACTCGTAGACCGCATCCCTCTCGTTATCTACATTCCACCTCCACCCGACGACACATCGGCACCCATTTCCTTACCGAAACCTATTCACACGTATCCTCCAAAGCCACCCGCACCCGCACCACGAAAAAGATTTGCCTTTTTCCGCAGAAAGAACGCGAAAAAGGACAGCACGGCAGATACCAATGCCAAGGACCGCAACAGTGGGCTCACAGATGATATGAACAAAGATCCAGAGACATGGGAAGATAACTGGGAACAATCTGAATATCCTTTTGTCAGGCTGGAAGGCAATCGTGCTGCGTGTGCAATTTGCCTGATGGACTTTGAAGAGCCCAGAAGGCTTTCTGCAGCTGCTCAACAAGATCCCGACAAGGACACTGAAGCGGCCCCCCCACCGTCACCTCGTGCTAAGGAGGCGGAGACGGTGATCCCAGTTGAAAATATCACCGAGGAAGAGCGAGATGGTATGCCACGGCTTGAAGATGCCGGAGATGGGCCTCAACCATTACGTCTGTTGGCATGTGGACATGTCTTCCACGTAAGCACTCTGACGCTTCATCCCTTTTTGCTTCTCAATCATCCGACAGAAAACTTGCATCGATCCATGGTTAACTGACGTTTCTGGTCGATGTCCGGTTTGTCAACGCCCAGTTGAGATTGAGGAAGAGCCACCAAAGAAATCTAGGCGGAGACGACATCATTAATTCTTGTAGCGTCTTCGTTTTAGATTTCTTGCAAGAAGAAGATATGATAGTCAAGGTAGCGAATCGTAATGATATTCTACATATTGGACGCACTGATACAGTCACGCTGCACCATGTATTTGCGTTATCGACATTCCTTTGGACATACATTGGGTTGCACTTGCGAGCATGGGGTTAAAGGCAAGAACGTCATTTCGCGGCATTGTCAATGCATCCATTCTTTCTTGGCGATCATGACCAATCTTTTGAGGGTTCGTTCGACCTGGTCTGAACTGATACGAACCCCCTTAGAAAGCGATCGCTTAATAATTAGCTCACGTCTTAGACTGCGATCACCGAGCTCTCGTACGCTTTCCGCCAACCAACAATGTTGCGAGCAGATACCAGGCAGCGGCTCGACTCAAACGATGATGGCTCATCCTTGGCAGTGGTACAATAAGATTTCTCCATCTTGCTCACCGTCGCACTGATCAGGACGCAGGATCCGCCGTTCTCTCATGGTTTTTTTGACAGGGACGAGGAAACCGTGGCGGCAAGGAAGATCTGGTTCACGATCAGTTTGGGAGTCGTTGGGCAAATCATCTTCATCATACTTGGAATTCTGTCGATCTACTGGGCAGCTCTCGGGAGGTCTTATGTGAACATTCACAACCTATCTGGCTACGTCGTAGTAAGCTCAGTCACCCACTCGTTCGTTTCGTTATTAAGGACTTGACCGCCATCATAGGATTTCGACGGGGGGCTGATTGGTCACGCGGTGACGGAAGCATTTTCGAGGGTTCACGGTCAGGAGCAAATGTCGTGGTTGGTACAGAATGCTTCGGAGTTTCCAAGTGGGCCACCGGACGTGCAGGCGGCTCTTCTTGATCATCGTTGTTGGGTGGCCGTGACTGGTGCGTGATCCTCGCCTTCTTGGGCTTTGGAGACTCTTCATTCATCGTTCCCAGTCAACCCTGGCGCGACCTCCAACTTGCTTGCGGCGATAAACTCCACCGATGCATCATATAATACCACTCAGGCGATCAGTGCCTACTTGACTAGCGCAAGGAGTGAAGACGCATAGTGAGCGCTCGCGCCTTGAAAGCAAAGGTGACACATTAGTAACGCCCCTTCAACCAGTCACATCCTCATTGATCCAATGGTATGACTTTTTCTTTCTTTCTTTCGCGCGTGGTGGAAATGGTTGTTTCCCAGATGGACGACCTCCTGAAGAACATCACGCAGACGATCAATCTTGCTTTCGCCAAACGATTGGCGGCTCAGCCAAACCTCCCTAGCTTGATGAGCACTGCACCGTCCCTTGTGATATTGCCTGTCGACTACGCAATGTATGACCTCAGGCCATTCGACCTTCCTGTGTAATGTCCTCGTCGCATGTGAGATCGTGGTCTACTGACCCTTTCCCAGGGCCTCCGCTGTCGATTTCGTCGGGCTTATTTATCTAGTGATCCTCGCGGTACGGCCCACCCTGCTGCACTACCAGGCTTCGCTGACCGATCTCTTTGCAGTTCATACTAACAGTGAGCCCCGGTCCAGCGACTTGCCACTGTGGAAAATTCATTCCGTCGTATCCCTTAGAACCACCTTTCGACCGCCATCGCCCAAAGTGGTCTCGGTAGACGTCTCACTTTGAGATCGTTGATCTTGCTGCGATTGATCTGGCCCTTTTCATTGTACTTTTTCATATCGGTGAGCAAATGGCGACGTTGCGTTGTTCGAATCTACACATTCGCAGCTCGTGTACGCGTTGCTGAGTCTCGCGTTTGGCGTTCCTTTTGGACGATTGTGAGTCCGGTTTGGTCGTATGCAGTCTGCAGAGCACGCCACTCATGCTCTCGTCCAGTTACGATGCCGGTTTCGTCATTTACTGGATGATGGCCTGGGTAGCCATGACTGCGTTGCACGTCTCTCGTCATTTATCAGTAGCTCCCATGCTCACAAGTGAACAGGGGATTGGCGTTGGAATCTGTGATCACACTCGTGACCATCAAGTTCGTTGCACTCTTTCTCGTTCTGTGGATCATCGGTGAGTCATTACTTCCAAGTGATCCGTCGTAGGGGTGACATCATTGACCGGGAACGTGACGCAGTTAACGTTTCCGTGTCGTACTACCCCATCGAAATGCTCCCGATCATATTTCGATATGGGTATGCGATGCCGTTCTACAACGTCGCCAACACCGCACGTGCCGTCATTTTCAATACGAAAAATCAGAGTACGTCGAAATACTGGGGAGACAAAGAAAGGTACTCATGGCATATTTTCAGTTGGTCTCAACTTTGGCGTACAGTTTGCGTGGATTGCGATTTCATGCATCACTCTGCCGATCTTCCAGTGGCTTGATCGAAGGAAGCAGGTCCAAGAGTGGCGTCGGTCCCAGGAAAAGGCAGAGTCGTAGAAGGTACTACTTGCAACTGTCGATTTATACTGCTTTCAATATCTTTGTCACTGCCATTTAATGGGTCAGAGTTTTTCAGGGTTCGGGTCGGTTTCGCAAGCCTTGGCGACTGATTCTGCAAAAACAGCTATCCATTATGTGATTGTAGTCGTGATTGTGTATGATGGAAAACAGGTGGATGGCGGATACATCTATCTAGCAGTGAGTAGGGAATAAATGATAAACTATGGCAAAATGCTGTCGGCGCCGTCAACTTGATCCTGGTCCTGGGCTGTTTGGCTCGGCCCCCGGTTTTGTCGTTCCAACTGACGCGTCCTCTTCAGCGACACGTATTTCCGCCTCTATTCGTTCGCGCGCACGAACCACCTTTGATTGTAGGTAATGTGAATGTGTGGGCAGTGGGGGCGGTCTACCGGCTCGTGAACCGGATGCCGGTGGGTCCGGAGCGGGTCGGGGGGAATTCACTTTAAACAAGTGCTCGTAGTTCTAGACGAGATGGGGGTTGGAGTCAGCTGCTCCGTCACGTGCGGTAAAGACAGGGACGTCTGCTCGCCTTGAGTATGTTCTCCAAAGCCTCCCCACGCTTCGCGTTCAGAACGAGATGTGCTTCGTCGAGCGTCATGCGATGTTCGAGCGTTAGCTTGTCGGTTGCCGAACCGGAGGTAGCGTTGCGTATGCCTCCGACGTCGGCGCCTAGTCCCTCTGGACGGTGTTTGGCATCTGAAAGGACATGCGAGAAGTTCAACCGATGCACGGTGATTCTTAGCGATACGGTCAAGTGAGCGGAAGATGTGGGTCGTACTTTGAACAGCTTGTCTCCCGGCCGCGAATAGGGCTTTGCCGAAAATTTGTGCGCCAGTCAGAACAATTTGCCCGAGGAGCTTTGGTAGGGACTGGATACCGTAGGGTGTCAGTGAGATGCCTGTGCTGGTAGAGAGAGAAACATACCATAGAGTCAAGGTCGGGAGAGAAATATTTAAAAGTCGGGACTTGTGTGATGGTGAAGACATACGTCACGTGATCAGCAAAAATTGCTCGACCGTACACATACCCAACTCAGTTGGTGATCATGACCGGAGTTCTCTCAGGTTCACAGTCCAAAAAGCGGAAACATCGTCCCTCTGAGGGTGTCGACACGACCCCCAGCGCGTCACAAAAGAAGAAAGAAAAACGACCCAAGGCAACAGTGCAATCGGTCGCACCTACTTCGCAAAATGCTTCGTCCTCACAAAAGCCAAAGTCAAAATCCACAGACTTGAAGGGAAAATCACGCGCGTTGGATCTCCCCAGCGAGTTCCACGTAATCAGCGCTAGTCTTGTTCTTTCCATACCCCCTGTGTTTGCCTCCGATCTGCGCGCCGGAGTAGAAGAAATGTTGGATAGTATGGTCATGCGGTAAGCGCTGGAATCTGTGACTGCGCCACGCTTGGTTCATGAAAGGGCGAAATTCATTCTTTGATGGACAGATATATCCCATCCTTGCGAGGTGTACTCTTGGCACATTCAAATATACAGTTCCAGAGCCAGACTGCGAGCATACATGGCGATTGCCCTTTTGCGGTGTGCAATGTGAGCTTCGACGCGACCGTCTGGGGTCCCCGAGTTTCAATGAAACTAGGTATGCAATTTTTTTTCTTGAACCCGTTCGTTGCTCATATTTATGTTGTCACTGTTCCTCCCGTACCACAACGTGTGAATACGGTTGTTCTACTATGGTACAGCGGGTAGAATAAATGTATGTTCTCCGGATCATATTTCTCTTCTGGTGCACCGCACTTTCAACGTCTCGATACCTCGTCATCATATACCACAAGACCAGTGGCTGTTTGAGTATGGGCCAGCAGAGAATGACCCGGAGTTTGGAGGCGGTAGTGTCTGGGGTGCTGAAAGTGGGGTCGGCAAAGAAGGGGATGTAGAGATGAATAATTCCACTGAGTTGAAGCCGTCTGGAGAGACTCAGGAAGCAGAAAGCAGTGGTCGATGGGTGCACCATCTAACAGGAGCAAAGCTTGGCGATCCAGATGGTTACGTCGAATTCACGGTGATAGGGTACGTTCTTCCTCACTTGAATCTATCCGACCAATACAGCATTTCTCACTTGTGTGGCGTCTTGTTAATTATATGGTTTGACAGACTGACGGTAGCAAACGAGATGCTGTCACTACAAGGGTCTATTCAACCTGACCCATTCTCCCCCGAACATCTCCCCAATCCCAAAAAGGAACCGTCTTCTCCCACATTTCGCAAGGACGAGACACCGGAAGTCCAGGCACGGGATGAAGAAAGAGAGGGCGAGGAGGAGGAGGAGGATGACGACGACGACGACGATGGTTTTAAACACCTTGCAAGGCTCACGGATGCGGCCCAGGCGACTCAGAAAGCAAAGCGTGCCAAAGAAGAGGCTGAGCGACTTGAGAAGGCCAAGAAGCGAAAACGAGAAGATCGTGGTGACGTTGATGAAGGTCCTCGCCGTCGCAAGGGAACGGAGAGGAAGCGACCGAAGGAGACTACATCATGATATTCTATGCGACCCCCAGAAATGTGGTACAACTTGAACACGAAAATATGTGAACTCCTCTGGTTGGTTGTCTAAATGCCTACGCTACCGTCATGTGAGGCAGTGACATGTGCTAGTCAGGGGCTTTCACAGGTTGTATGCTTGAAATATTGACAGGCGTGATATCGTGACTCGAGGGCATCGGAGCTGCCCTGGAACCGACCTTGGAACCCCATGGTCCTGTCGCCTGTACCGTATCGGTAGCTTTAATAGCGACTTGGGACGAGGAGCCCACTGGCAAGATGGAGCTTGCGCCCGCCGCCGATCGACTCGGAGTTGCTACTATTTCGAGCTATATATACGGGGACATTATGACACTAAGGTTGTCCGCTGAGCCTGAGTCACATCAGCAATTGCAAATGGCTAAAGTAACATTGAACCGAGTGCCAGTTGGCAGTCCAGACTACATATTTCGTTTTCAAGTTCCGGGAGAGTAGATTGCGAGTCTCGCTTTCGTTTCATAGTAGATAATCTGTTAGTAGTATGTACTACCTTCCCCAGGTTTAAATGCTTGTGCGTGGGATTCTTCTCTCTCCTTCTCGCTGTCATGTGCTGTACTTACAATGCGGACCCGCACTCCCTGGGACGATTTGGGATCGGGGTTCACCTGAAACCCACACCACGGCATCTGTACGGATATGCACCATTGTCGCCCATTCCCCCTTGGAAACTGTATGTACAGTCACACGAGCTTCCATGGCAATCATTGATGTGTACCTTGCAATATTTATGGACGAGCGCTTGCCTGCTGCTGGAGCGTTAAAACTTACTTGGTATCGAGTGCTTTCAGATTTTAGAGCGTAGGCGTGGTCCACGACAGATTTCTGGACCCTTTATGTAAACAGACAAGTTGCCACAGGCCACATTCAAGTTAACTCAATGCGCGTTTCGGGCATACTTCAAGAAATTGGAATCACGGCGGTTGGACGAATGCGTCGACTTCGGATGCATCACCTTGCAACGGCCCTGCTGACCTGCCTTATCGACTCGAACCGTGTGCTCACCTGGCCACGTATCCCATTCTATATGCGCCGACCAGACCGGTGGAAAGGCAATGCTTATGCGTCCATGCGGGCTGGCCCTGATTCTGGACAGGTGGGCTTATCAGAGACAAAGTTCCTCCTCACAACCCTTGGTTGCTTGTGTTGTTTTCTGATCTAAATCGGCATATCGGTGATGCCGAAAACTCTGTTCCTTTTCCATGCAGGCCAGAGAAAAAAGCTGATCGGAAACATGGATCATGGCCCGCAATAGACTTCGGAACCGCGCAAGTTATATGGGTGCATAGGGAAACCTCTGATTTCACAACAAGAGCACACCTTTCACGGTCTAATTATAGGAAGCATCGAGATGGTTGAACGTATAAAAGCTTCAAGGGTGCTCTCTTTGCACTCCAAGCCCCCGGCGTTTCATTAACAAGCCAAAGCTTCTTCATCTTCACAATGGTCTCCAAGTCCGCCCTTCTTACCAACCTTTTGCTCGCCTCTGTGGCTCTGGCCGCTCCTTCCTCTCACTTGGAGGCCCGCCTTTCTCGCCGTCGCGAGACCCGCCAATCCAAGCCTCTCAACGTTCTCGAGGGGCCTACCTCAAATGTGGAGTACAGCTCCAATTGGGCCGGCGCTGTATGGGCTGAGGCTGATGTTCGTATTATTTGCATGTTTCATGACCAGGCCCAACCTGATCCTGTTTCCAACAGGGAACTTTCACCACTGTGACTGGTACCTTCACCGTACCCACCCCTTCCGGCAATAACGGTGCAGCGTCTGCCTGGGTTGGTATTGACGGTGACACCTGCGCGAATGCCATCCTCCAGACTGGTATTGACTTCACAATCAGTGGCGGTAAAGTCTCGTACGATGGTGAGAGACAATGAGCTCTTTGCCTATGTTGATTTTAATCAATCATTGATTGAACAGCTTGGTACGAGTGGTACCCCGACTATGCCTATGATTTCTCTGGCATTACCATCAGTGCTGGTGACGTGATCACAACC
>JBBPNI010000384.1:0-24526 GCA_038091135.1 Leccinum fibrillosum | reverse complement strand
GCCCACGCCCGCTGCCCCCAAGGTTGATACCACCGCCGTTGACGCCACCCCCACCACCACCGCCACCACTGTTGCTGCTGCTGCTGCCGCCCCGTCGCAACGTAATCACCTTTCTCACATGCCGGAACACCTCCACGAGCGCCTTGTGGTCCTCCCTCAAATCCGCCAACAGCTCCTCCTGATGCCCCAAGAACCCCTGCTCCTCCACGATATTCTGCAACTCCTCCTCCCACGTCTTCTTCCACATCGGCTTGATCGTATCGATGTGCTCCTTCAAACTCGCCAGCTCCCCACACGTCGCCTGCACGTCCTCCTCGATCGTCTTCAGCAGCTGCGGCTTCGGTGTCACCTGCCGCCGAATCACATCGTCCTTGAGCGCCTCCACTGTATCCTGCAACTCCTCGATCTGCGTCAACACCGTCTGACTCCGCCCGTCTAGCTTCGTCTTGCCAGTATCCACGTACGCCCTCGCCCCGCTCACTTGCGAATTCGCGAGTTGCTTCACGGATTGGGTCTGCTGCCGCAGCGCTCCCAACGACGTCTTGGTCGACTTCACAAATTCGGTGTACAGCTGGCGCATGATACCAAGGTCCCGCCGCAGGTGTTGGACCTCGTCGAACTGCGTCTTCAGATCGGCCACCACCCGGTTCGAGTACTCGGACATGACGGACGCCCCCGTCGCCTGGGGTTGCAGCTGGAGTGATTGTCCCGTCGACTGCGGGAGTATGAATGGGTTCGACTCGTTGCTGGTTTCGCCCCCGACAATGCGCGACAGTCGACGGGCGACGTGTGCAAATTGCTTGTCCGACGGTCGGTCGGCGGCGGGTGTGCTCTCCGCGAAATCATGCGCAATGATGGGATGGAAAGGGACAGAGGACCGCTTGTTGTTCACCATGGAGGTCTTGAGCTCCTTGAGATCGTTGGATAGCACGGATATCTGCGCGTCGATGTGTTGCTTGATCTGGTCCAGCGCTGCAAAGAAGGCGAAGATGGTTAGCACACACGTATATAGTATGGAAAACCGACTCACGTTCAATATTGAGCGACAATAAACACTTTGCTTTCACCTCCTCGATGTCCTCCAGCTCGTACTGCACGCCGCTCGATGGATCCCGTATATAAATCGCAGGAAAATTCTCCATCCCCGGATTATAAGCAAACCTGTCCACGAACAGCATCCGAAGGGAAGCAAACGTCAGCCCAGGTTCGAGCATCACCTTTTTTACCTCCCGCCCGACCTGCATGAACACAGGGAACGCGGTGGACTCAGCCGACTCCTCCGGCTCCACTTCCTCCGCCAGCTTACTCAAGTGAGACGGCGTCCGTGGCAGCGTGTGGGGCACGCGCGCAACAGCGTCGGCCATCGAAGGTGGTAACGGGGGTACAGGCGGCGGTAACCCCTCCACGCCCGCAGGAGAAGGCGTGCGCATTGTCCGCTTCCCACTCACCACATCTCGCTTCCCCTCCGGCTCATCCACCTCCGTGAGCACCGCCAAATCACCCGGAGTCAACATGGACGACGGAGCAGCCATCGACCGCCGGTTCGGCGACGCCGACAACGTCCTTTCCCGTGTCATACCCATGCCCATGCCCATACTCATAGGCCCGATCGCACCCCCCGTCATCTTGCTAATGTGGTACGTCGAGAATCGCTTCGACGCACGCCGTTCGAGCGCTTCGCTCTTCTTCAGTGCTGCGAGCGAGCTCGCGACGCCCGGCGCATCGGGCGCGTCGATGATGGGTGGGGTTTGTGGGGGGGATTGATCGGCACTACCGCTACCACTGCCGTTCGCGTCGTTCCGGTCAGGAGAGGGTTCTTCGATAACAACTGCAGGGGGGGACCGCGGTGGTGGCGACACGGGCTTATCTACGAGCGAGTAGCGCTTGACCGAAGCCGGAACGGGAGTAGCCTGGGTACCTGGCAGGGCCGGGGGCGTATCAATATCTGATAGTGGCGGGGGATGAGACGAGGGAGGTGACGAAGACGAACGTGGATTGGACGGGCCGGGCTCAGCCGGCACATGATCCTCCTGATGGCGGCCACGAGACGTACCTGGATGAGGGTTCCGGTGGAGTGGCTGTGCTGCTTGGGGGCCAAGGTGGGCATTGTTGGACGCCCTGTCCTGCGCAGGTGGCTCGTCGTCCGGTTCCCGAAACACCTGCGGGGGCGTCATGCGTGGCTGTTGAGACTGAGACTGTGTTTGAGAAAGAGATTCAGAAGGCTTGGAAGTATGCGAGGAAGCTCTTGCGGACTGCCGCGCGGCGAACACGCTCTCCCTCTCCCTCTCTTTCTCCACAAGCTGCCGTTGTTGTGGTGGTTGCTCTTCGACTTCGACGGGACCATGACTCCGAGAGAGCTGCGAGCGGCGCTGTTTCGTCTCGTCGTCTTGTTGCTTCGATAGCTTATCAGACCTAGACGAGCGCGAGCCCGTACGAGAATGCGACTGCGAGCGTGTGTGTGAGGACGAGCCAGAGCGATGTTTTCCGGATGACGGCTTCTGTTGATCCTGATTCTGGTTCTGCTGCTGCTGCTGGTCCGAAACGATGCGACGATACAAAGACTGCTTGGTTCGGAGGCCTTGCAGGAGGCGCGTGATGATCGCGCGGACCTTGGGCAGATAAATCGCCAGATTGTCGGGTGTTGCGTCTTCTGCGAGGCAAGTTTCGAGGATGTCGCGCAGGTCTTCAGGGATGGACATGAGGTCTCTGCATGATTTAAAAAGGAACATACGCGGTGTTCAACACGAGGCGCAGGGGCAAGCCACGTAGGTGCATGGCAATAAAAAGTGATACGCACGACATGTCAATCTCGAACGCGGCAAATGCTGCCACAGCCGCGTTGAAGTCGTTGCCCAGACGGACGTAGACGTCGCTGATCTGGTTCTCTGTTAGCTGGAGGTTGCTCCACATCGTGAGCGATTCGAGGAGCTGCTTGATGGCTACGAGGAGGCGCGTGACGGCTGATTCGACCGCAGGCTGCCAGCTAGTCGTGAGCACTTGATATGACTGTCCTTTGCGAGATGGAACTTACGTGCGCTGCGCGGGCCGCGCGAGACGAGGAGGACGAGGAGTGTGTTGATGTGACGGACTGATTTTCGCGACGAGATTTGTGATGGCCATCGGACGGCGGTGGCTGCGAGGAAGTAGCCATCATGATGTTGTTAGTTCAAGGCGAGTATTAGCTTAGACAATAGCAGTTATTAGACCCGCCGGGTGGCTCATCAGGTGGGAAATTTCCATACTAAGTCCATACATAAATCGACTCTATTATACAAATGCCAAAGCATCGCTATTGTATGGTGGAGCACCACGCCCTGCAAGAACAAGCTCGTCCAACACCTCGTCGTGCTCGGTACGCTTGTACGTCTTGATCGTCTCACCATAGTCCGAAACGTCGTACACCCGGAATCGTCGATCAAACCTACAATTCGTCAGCTCGCTGGTCACTATCAACGACGCAGCGACTTACCCGATTTTGCTATACCCAGAGTACGATCTGAAAAAATCAATCGGTCATGTACATCCACAGCGGAGAACGAGCGTGACGCACCCTCCACCTCCAAAGCACAGCCACACATCCTGCACGCGCTTACAGTCTTCGGTAACTGACGACAGAGTTAGCAGACGCATGCCCTGTGCCATCGCACCACTCACTGTGACAATGCCCGTTCGCGACGACCTTGACCTCGGGAATAGCACCTTTAGCCTTGTGATCACTCTCCAGCGTCTTCAACAATCCATTTTCGAGCATCCCGTCGCTCTTTTTCGCCGACCCGGGACCCTCGAGTCCGTGCAACCCAATATCGAGATCCTTGCCCGTACGACTGTCTTTGTCCACCACGCCAAACGACTCTTGTCTAGAGTAAGATAATAGTTAGAACTAATCACCTTTGAGCCAGCCTCTGAGCGTACAGCGGAATATGGAAAAACATCAGCGCGTTCGGTTTAGCACGCTTGCGTGTCACGGGTGCGATCTGGTCTCGTTCCCACGAGTCGTTCTGTGGGCGGTAAGGACGTTCGATGATGTCCATCGAGGCAGATTGTTGCAGGAACCAGTTGATTTGATCCTGTCATCGACGTGAGCTTTCAAGATCGTCACCAAGCGTTACGCTTACCGTGTGGATCCAGTCATACTCGGTAGGTAAAAAGGACCCAAACCAATCCAAATACCCCTTCGAGTACGCTCCAGAATCCATAAAGTACAACGTCAGCAACTGTGTCATTGATCTGTCGGTTCAGCATCAGCTCACACATCCACGTCTTTCCAAGGCCTTACGCACTGATCCGCACTCCTGACTTTCAGAACATAATTGCCCACGCCGTGGATGTCCTTTGGACCTCGCTCGACAAGTGAGTAGGGTAGAGCTTCCATCATCCTCATCTGTTCGGCCCTGCCGTCCCCGTCCTCGTCATCGTGGTTCCCAAACACGGCTGCCCATGGAATCTTCCTGTCGGTCACCTCCACGGCAAACTTGGCGAGCACCGATTTGGGGTCCCAAGAGGTGCTTTGTCCGTTGAGCTGATCGCCGGAGAAGACGACCAGATCAGGTTTCTCCAAATCGAGGACACGACTCAAGAGCGAGTTCGTGAGGCTGTCCGATGCCTCGCAGGGATCGAGGACCGTGTCGCGGCACACGCCGGCAGAGACGGAATAGTGTAGATCTGCGACTTGAAGGATCTTGAACCGACCGTCTTCCGAAAAATGAAGGGGAGGTGCACGTGGAACGGCTAAGGGAGTGCATCAACGATTGTTCGAGCATCCGATTCCAGTGGACGACTTACGTTTGATACCCTTTCGATATGTCACGTGAACGCTGGTATGACGGCCCTCTTGCTCTGATGTGACGGGCGGCTCGAGCTTGTCAAAGCCATACCACGGACGGTCTTGGCCAAACAGGACGTCGATCTCGGTGATGATGTCGTTCTGTTCGTTTGTGGACATTTCCTGCATCGACTTTCCGGTCTTGTACCACAGACAGAGTGGTTCAGTGCGCATGACGCCGTCCCGGATGGAATGATCGACTTTGGTCCACGAGTCGGACGGAATGGGCTCCTCCCCTGGCGGGAGGAGCTGGAGGTCGGTGACGAGGGGTATGTCAAGTCGCCTAGTTCTTCTGTAATAAATATTCTGTCGTGCACATGTCAGTTCAACGTCGACTTTGCCCAAGCGAAATCATACTAGAGTCCAAAGGCCGGCTTGCCTGTTCAAATCGCGATCGACACGGATCCAATTACCCTTGATGGCGTCCCACTCTGGGCTCGTATCTGGTGCACACATATCCCCGACGAGCGCGGGTGGCATCATGCACCGGGTGATCGCTATTTCGGACACTGGAGGGCTGTCGCATGAGTACAGGGAACGAGGCGAGAAGAAAGGACGCACGGCCAGTGTCGTGGGGCCACAGAGGGACCCAAGCGTCGGTCGGATAACTCGAAGGATCTTCTCCGGGAATCGTTACATTCCACCAGTCTGTACCAGTGTGATTCCCCGTAGGACGAGATTTACATGGCGGTTGTTCGCAATGTTCAAAGTAGTCGATTGAGTTGACTATGTCCCATGCTTGCCATCCGAGACGCTGCAAGACGCCGGGACCGGGTGTGGGTTGGTAGAGAATAAAAAAGAACGTTAGAAGGAAGCAGAACCCAAAGATGGACGCTGTCGGTACAAATATTCCTCTGAGAATGCGAAAAAAGCGACCACAAGACAGAGCCATATTAAAGAGATGAGTACCAAGTAGTAACGGGCGTACACGGCTAGATGAGTGACACGACTTCTATCACGTGACGACATAAGTACTACAATTTTTTCTCTTGTTATTAACTATGTTACTTGGTCGAGTTCTACGGAGGTTCTACGCCTCGAGCGCGCTCCCGCCCCACGCAGCGGCCGCGCGAGACGCCTCCACCCCGCTCGCCGTGCGCGAGCGTCGCCTCAAAAAGTCACCCGACCTCCTCCCCCCGCCCGACAGCCCGCTCACACCATCCGAGCATGCTACCTACACCCGCCGCCTCGCAAAGCGCCAGATCCGTCTCAAAGACGACGGAACCGTCCCCACCCCTTCAGAGTGGCTAGACGCACTCAATGCACGGCGCACTCGCATCCGCGGCGTCCTTCCTTCCAAACGCCCGCAGCGTAACGTCGACTCCCCCAACAACGTGCGCGTCGTCGGCCAAAAAATCTACCTTCCCAACGTCATCTTCAAGCTCGTCCGCAATTACACCCCCCAGGGTACGGCTTACAACCCCTACGAAGCCACCTTCCGTGTGCCCCCATCCATCACCAAGACCGACGTCCGCTCGTACCTCCACACCATCTACGGCGTTCGATCGACCTACATCCGCACAGCCAACTATATATCCCCCCTTCGTCGCACCCGCCTCGGTCTCCGTCCCGTCGGCTCGCACCGCACGTACAAGCGCACCGTCGTTGGCCTCGTCGACCCATTTTATTACCCACAGGACATGGCAGATATGGACGCTTCGGAGCTCAGGCAGCGCGAAAAGTGGCTCGAGGAGCGGTTTGCGCTCAAGTTGGTCGCGCGCATGCGTCGCCGCGAGCTCGTGCGCATGTCCCAGGCTGGCAGTAAGACCTGGCGGATGACCGGTCACGTGAGGAGAGACAAGATCTTGCAGTCCATCGCGCGCAGGAGGGCCGTCGATGCGCGTGATTTGGAACAGATGGAATCGGAGGTGGCAGAGCGGAGGAATGCTGGGCATCCCGTCCTCCGCGACAAGGGTCACAAGGCGAAATCGCTCAAGGGTCAAAGGTCGAAGAAAGTCTTGACCGTCTAATCACTGCGCTCGTCATAGTTCCCGTTGATTGTCCTAATTTGATGCTAAAGCTACACGTTACTTCTGCCCTACATGTTGCAGTTCCAATGATGATTCAAACTCCAAGCTACCCCCGCACGAGTACACAGTTTCTTTCCCTTATAATTTCCCCCGATAATTAGGCCCGTTGGCCAACCTG
Organism: Leccinum fibrillosum; assembly: GCA_038091135.1. Lineage (NCBI taxonomy): Eukaryota > Fungi > Basidiomycota > Agaricomycetes > Boletales > Boletaceae > Leccinum > Leccinum fibrillosum. Next base: position 17,556 of record JBBPNI010000384.1, on the reverse strand, counting down.
CTCGCAGTTTTCGAGCGACCTTCGAATCTCTGACAAGTGATTTTGCCATGGTGAGGGTATCGCAATATCGCCCGCACTGGAATGAATGTGCATGTCAATTCGGATCAATCCAAATCAGAAAAAGAAGAAAAGAATCCCGACACATGTGCAGTTATATGGGCGCAGACATGGATCAATCGATCACATGACGGCGTCGCGTCGCGATCGCGGTTCAAAGTTCCAACTCGGGTGCACCACTGATTTACAACGGACAACTCACAAGTCTGGCGATTGTTGACGCATCGACGCGCGCCTCGACTCGCCGGGCATCTTGATATGCCTCGGCGTCCAAAAGATGTAGGATAGTTTGATCATGCTGAGAAAGGCCAGGTTGGCGATAGTGTCTGATCTAGTTCAAGTTGATGCAGGAAGGAGAGAGAGAGGTGGGGGGATGGGTAGAGATTATGGTGTTGGGAAGGAGACGGCGACGGCGATTGAAACAAAACAACAAGAGGTAGAGATGGATACAAGGAAGCGATAAAACTTGATCGTCACGGGTCTTGACACTCGGTGAGCGTTTCCTTCGTCGAGGTCAGGGTCGTTATAACAGTCTCAGCAGACAGCCAAGGCCGGTCGTTAAAAGCGCGTTAAAGCGAATCAGGCGTCTCGTGAGCGAGTTGTGGGCGCAAGTTTGAGGTCGCCCAGGCCCTGTCAACGTAGGTACTTATACTCTTCCCTCACTACGTACACACGTCCCTCACCGGTCGTTATCATCGCCCTAAAAGGGATAAGGAACCGGGGGAAGAACAGCATGATTGTTTGATTTGACAGCGATCACAGCTCACCGCCGCCCGGAAAGGCACTACGAGTCGCGTAGTTTGGCGCTGTGGCGGCGGGGCGGTGACAAGAAGTGGGATGACTAAGCCCCTAGTGTGTGTCTCTCCACTTTCACAGGAGGGGGGGAACGGCGGGGAACCGAACACAGTCGGAAATGACGGAGCGTGTTGCTGATAGCCATCTGACGCTGAGCACACTAGGAAACAGAAGCGTTTCATATCGATAGGGGCGGTTCGTTCACCCTGACCTATTTACGTTCTGCGCAGGAGCATCAGGTCCCCCCGACCTTGTTTCCCGTCGTCGTGGGGGGCGCCACTGGCACGCATACGTTTGTGGGAATCCCCCAAACGGACGTATAACAATGAGACCCCCGTACCCCTTATACATACTCGAATCGTTGTTCTTTTTTCTTCCTTCCCTTCCCCCTACACCCACCCCCTGGAGGCTCAGTTTTTCATACGTAATCCCGCGTTACAGCTTCGAAGGTCCATACCCGCCGAGATCGAAAAAGGTGACGAAGGGTGAGTCTGCAACTCGACTCGCCGCGAAGCCGTTTGGCTTCTCGAACCCGCAAGTGCGGACGGGCGAGCTAACCCGTCCCCCCCTAACGAAAACGACATCAATGACCCCGCTATTTATGCTGGAACACGACGCTGGCGTGGTACCCCACATCGCCTCTCAACTCCAAGTAAATTTGTCCGCCTGGAACGCTAACTACAACAGAAGTAGAAGACCACGAGACAGCCAACGAAACATCGGCGACGTTCGGCATATTCGGCGCCACTGCGCTCGAGCGGGTCACGCAAATGATCGGATCATGGACAGTTATGACCGCTTTGGCTCGCGGGAGGTGACGTACATGCATGATCCCATGGCGGTGGAGACGACACGTATGTACTGATCAAACATGATAGATCACCTCGGCCCCGAGATATCTGAAACCCCCCCAAAGTGTCAACCCAAGACGCAGAACCCGAAAGGCAAGGGATTACGATTACGGATCACTAGGATCACGCAAGATAGCTGATCTGAGTCGACTTTTTGCCTTTCGCTCTGAAACGACCGAAAAAAATGTATGGGCTCTTGATCCCGTTTGCTGCGGAAACCCGAGTCCGACCAAAACGTGATCTCGTGGCCGCCATCGATGGCGGTGGCGATGTCATTCTCGGGATGTGAAAAAGTGACGAGGACCACGCCAGACGTCTGATCAGAAAAGGACAGGCGAGTACTTTCACTGTTCCACAATCCGTCTGTTTTGCAAGTCAATTACTGTGTCGTGAGTACAAGATGTGAGATTGTCGCCTCGGTCTCCTCTGCCGTGTACCGGAAACATTCGCAATGATTTAGGCGAGGGTCGCAAACCCGACCTGTAAACTATTGTAATCGAACACACTGTATACATTCTGCAGGAAAGGAGTCCCAAGGGTCCAATACCCTAGGCCATATAGTCAGAACGAGTTTATCTAGCCCCCAAAAGGGGGGAGCAATAAGCTATGAAATCTCACCGACGGGCCGGTACCGGCCGACAAGGGCGCTGTAACACTTGTGAGAACCTACTTCAATTGGTCCCATGTTGAGAACTTCGGGAGGGATATTGTACGTCTTGCCGGCGAAGGTAAGGCTCAGTGTTGGGAAAGAGTCGCACGGCACTGCAGGATGTCAATATGAACAAGGTACTGAACGCAATCGGAACTCACGGTAAAAGTATTCAAAGCCTCCATTGTACTTGAAGACACCGCCAAGGGGCTTGTACAATTCTCCAACCGCTTCCGCATCTCCGAAGATGAAGTTTGAACCAGTGTCTAAAACAGCAGGTATATTTACGAGGATTTTTTTATCATTAACACGGACATCGTCCATGGACACCTGCCAGAGACCCTACATAAAATGTCAATGTCAGCAACTTCCACTCTCGGCTAGTACAGGCATTTTGACTCACAGGAACTGTTACGCTTGTACAAGTGATGTCACCATTGTACAGCTCACTGTTTGCTCCACCGACGTACATCTCGGCACCAGAAGACGAGAGTTTCAATGAGAATGTCGGATTCGTTAGGATCCCTTGCTTGACAAGCGACGTAAACAGCGGATCAACACCAAAATTCGAGACGGAAGGGAAGGCTAATCCCAATAGACCATCTGAATTTAAATTGTTCTTTATCGGAGAATCGTACGCTGTTGCAGTACCAAAGGTCTGAGGGTTCGCCTAGCTTGGCGTCAGAACTCAATAGTCATACTTATCAACGATACAAAACATACAGTGAATCCAGCGATGGTCACATTATCAATATATCGATCACCTCGGATGACGGTTCCATCTCCATATGAGAGCTCAAATGATTGACCACTGTACTCGATAGTTTCGGATGAAATGGGATCCCATAGGGGGTGATCTGGGGTAATCCCAGCACAGTTAACTTCCAACACCCACATATCGCTGCGTTGATTTAAACAAAAACAGCTGCATGAACGAAAAGAAAAAGTACCTACGCCGCACAAGTGTCGATACGGACTGTGACATAGATCAGGGTAAACGTATATCAAAATTATGCAAGGGGAATTTACCCGTCAAGGTACGGGCAGGAGTGCCGATCGAAATCTGGCCCATCCAAGCTTCATTTTCAAAACTTGACAGCGGCAGCTTGCGGCCACGCTTTCCGAATCCGGACTCGCTCCGTTTCACAGCGAGAGGATGCATCGTACCCGTGTTCATCTCGTAATCATCTAGGCCACGAAGAATCTTCCTAAAAAAAGCCTGAGCAGACTGATTTGATATAACGGTTCAACGCACTCTCTGACTGATATACCATGAGAAGTGATTGCGTCTAGATCAATGCTTCCGTTGGAGTTCAGAACGGAAGAGTGTCTAGTAAGCGGTATGGCGATACCGCCCGCCTGGAATTTTGGTACAGGTGTCGCAGTGGCCAGAGCAACCAGTCCGCCGGTGACTGCAAAAATGGTCATCGCAGTAATGAATGCCATTGTAGAGGAATGGAAAGGAAGATTAGCGTTCAAATGTCCGCCTACAGACCTTAATACTCAGCAGCCAGCAGAGGATAGGATAGGAACAAATGTTGATTGATAGATAGTAGTCAAATTGAGGATGATTGTTGGATGGCTGAAACATCGAGGACTGTTCGGACCGCACATATATTAGTCTTCTGTAGGCAGTCCCTTAGGCAGCGGACCGATTTGATGTAACGGTTCAACGTGGTCCCTGACTGATACCATGAGAAGTGATTGAGTCTAAGTCAATGCTTCCGTTGGAGTTCAGAGAGGAAGGGTGTCTGGTGAGCGGTATGGCTATGCCACCCGCCTTGCAATTTGGTACAGGTTTCGCAATGGCCAGAGCAACTAGTCTGCCGGTGACTGTAAAAATGGTCATCGCGGTAATGATTGCCACTGTGGAGAAGTAGAAAGGAAGGTTGGCGTACAGATGTTGATTGATGAATGGCTGAAACATCGAGGACTGTTCGGACTGCACATGTATGAGACTGAGTGGCATATTGCCCACTTTGAAAAATTCGCCATTCAGATAAAGGTATTCGTCATCATGGAGTAAAACTTACTGATAGTGACTCTTTGATTTGTTTTGTGTCCGCGACATACTCCAGGCTCCTCCGGCACGACTGTTGCATGTTGCACGTTGACAGCCGAAGCACTCGCAAGCAGGGTGAGGGCGATTACTTGGTAGTCACGAACGTGTTATGTGAGTACCAGAAGTTACACGCAATGGTACATTCGTCCTGTAAAGGCGAGCGAGGTCGAGGCACCGGGAATGGGACGGAGCCAAGCTACGAACGATTATGTAATCTACCTGTCGACCCGAGTCACCCGACAGGTCCTTCCTTTATACCACCATCGACTGAGCTCCAACTTGTCCTTTCAACGCGTCGATACGACCCGATCGGACTCTCTCATTCATAGATCGGCGCAAACACCAGGTCTAGTGACAAAATCAATAGACAATGCCACAAAACCAGCTTGCAGACGTCCAGGACGACAGCTTTCAGCTGTACGACCTTCGTGTCGAGGTCATCTGCCCACCCAACGAGCGCATCTTGTGCGGCGCCAATCCAGGAGACCATTTCACACTACAAGGAGAGATGATTCATTTCCCTCCCGGCCAAGGTTTTTCTATTTATTCCCTTGGTGAGTCCAAAGACAACCATCTCCGACCGTGCGGTCGCCGAAACGGAGAGCGCGATGAGAGATTGCTTACGACCCCGCCGAGAATTTAGGCTCTGTCCTCCCACTCTTGGCCGCCAAGCAGCGCGTGACGCACCCGCATGATTGGATGTCGACGGATGCTGAGATTGCGTGTCCGGACCCGCATTGCAAATCGCGCCTCAAAATCGTCCGAACGGGGATCCGGAAATTTAGGCATGCTGAAGTCACCGTCGTCCCTTTACTCGCGAGCGATTCGGAAGAAAAGTCTGTTGGGAACGAATGAGAGCGAGGTATTGATATTTTCTTCGAGTTATATGCATGCTGTGTGTATTTCCTTACAGCTGAGTGCTAGATATCTTCGACACCACATCTCAACAGTTGTATTAACGTCAAGCATATTGTTCTGCTGAATGCCTATGATTAGGAACTATCGATGTTTCCCTATAACAACACTAAAACAACCCGGACCTCTTGGAAGAATTGATTTGACAGAAAATGCATCCACACCGTCGTGGTGACTCCCAAGTGCAACTGAGTCTGCACGACTGTGTAATCAGGCACCCACAAGGGACGGTACAGATCTGTTTTTTCGATGGCCCACCTTCACTACCACTAAAATATGGTTAGGGTTTACATGATCCTATGATCAAATACATAAACATAGTTGTACTGGGAACATTCGCGATGGTTCAAGCGAGGACCGCAAACCTGACTTTCAAAGTATTGTAATCGAACACGCTGATACTATACGCCCTGCAAGAAAGGGGCCCCAATGGTCCAAAATGCTAGGCCATATAGTCAGAACAAGTCCATCGAGCGCCGCAAAAGGGGGAATTCAGGAAGCGACCAACTTCGAAATCTCACCGGCAGGCAAGCGATGACCGACGTTGGCCACGCAAAATTACCAAGTGTACGGTTCTCATATATATTCCATTTAAGATTGACCGCACCGCCATCGCCACGTATGTGTTTATTTCCACCCACCCCTCCCCTCCTCCTGCATCGTGAGGGAAGGGCGACGGTAACGGCAGCGTCAGCCCTCGACTCGCTGCCTCGTCCAAGCGTACACGTTCGGGCAAGTTTCGTTGAATGTACCCTAGTATATGGTTAGGGTTTACATAAGTATCACGCGAGCAGCTTTAAGCTTGAAATTCGATAAACGAGGCTTCTATTTTCCATGTACTATCATCAACCTGCGCGAGTTTCCTTCTCTTCGCGAGCGTCGTCGGCCAACGTGTCACCGTCGTCGTCGCCCGTCATTCAAAATGCCGACTCTTCGCCTCCTTCCAGTCCGAGTCATGACCCGTTCTCGCTTGACGCCTCACATAACGCACCTTTCTCTCACCCGTTCGCAGCTTCTACCAAGGCAAATAAACGTCTCCCAGACTACGAGAAGAAGACGATCACCCCTCCATGTACCCCACCCGGAACATTCACACATTCAGTCGGACTGAGACGAGTAGCTGTAGGCTGTTCGCGCTCTTTGCCGGAAGACGATTTCTTGACCGACTCCTCACCCACCGCGAGTCCTCCCTCACACCGTACATTGAGCTACGTCCATTCTGAAGAACATATCTGGGAGAACGCCCTTCTGCACCCATTTGATACTGGCATTGGGCAGATCGATCTTAGGTACCACCGCTCCTTTCTCGTATCTCGTTTGTTCATTATTTCTGAGCAGCAATCAACGACTCAAGTCTATACCGCCTTCCATTGGCGATCTGGCAGGGTTTTACAACACTCCCGAGTTATCTGAGCAGACCCTCTTCTCAGGACGGACGCTGGCGCGTGTCAACACTGCATCCACAGTCGAGTCCGCGCGCTTGCGTTCCTTCGAACGAACGCAGTCGATCAAGGATTCTGGGAAAGATCGACACGTCCTGAAGCTCTACCTTAATGGTAACAAGTTCACTTCCCTCCCTCCCGAGCTCTTCACTCTGAAAAACCTCACCGTCCTGAGTCTACGTATGTTGTTGTCTTTTTTCATGATGACGAATACCTTCATCTGATTGGCGACTTTTTTGAAGGGGGAAATATGCTTAGTTTCATATCCCCCGATATCTGTCGACTGACGGGCCTCAAAGAACTCAACATATCGGGCAACCAGCTCAGGTTCTTGCCTTGGCAGATATGCGACATGAAGCTTGAGAAACTCTGGGTCAACCCTAACCCATTCCTACCAGAGCCATCTTCGTGTCCGTCTTTGCCCAGCCGCGATCCGTCTCTTTCCCGCCCCCGCCTGCGCGCCCGTCGCTCGATCACGCGACTACACTCGCCTCGCCAGGAAGCCCTAGCCCCGTCGGCGGAGGCCCAAACCAAACCCGTTCTCTCCCCTGTCACCCTCTCCCCGACGCGCGTCCCACTGCTGACAGAGCTGTGTTTCCGCCTGCTGCTCGCGTCGTCAGTATCCAACCCCGGACAAACCGTTCTGGCAGATCATCACGAGCTCCCACTCTCTGACCTGTGGGTCATCCCACCGAACGTGCTCCAAGTACTCGTGCAACGCGTCCCTGGAATTCTCAGACCACGTAAGCGGTTCTCAGTCGACAAGACTACGGTCAAGGACAAGCGCGTTTCCGAGTCTGCAGAGATGGGGGAGTGTCCGAACCCAGGGCACAAGAGGCGCGTATTCGTGAAGCACGCGTCGGAGAGGTTTTCATGGGAGCGTCGGATTGCGGGAGTTGACGTTGGCGGGGTGGTACCGCTGAGGTGGCGGGGGTGCCTCCAACCGTGTCTGGACTTCCTGGACGAGGCGGTCGGTGCCAGCGTCGGCGCGATCCATGGCATACGTGGGTCGAACGCGGATGCTGCCCCCATCGTCGCCGCTCCCCTTCACGATCCAGGAGGAGGGAATGGTTTTGGGAGCACCAGCGACGTGGACATGGACACAGACGTGGCCATGGCGGTGCAGACGGTCGATCTTGGTAGCGTCGATCTTGACCTCGACATGGACGAGTTTGACGATTAAGGAAGGAGAAAGGGCCTTCTTGTTTCAGAGGAACCCCTTCGTGAGCTTCAGATGCTGATCTTCTCGTCCCTTTTCCTTTTTCTTTTTTTTCTTTTTTTTCCTCTTGATAAGCACACCATAAGCTACAAGCACCGATCACTTGGACGTTGGAACAACTTCTCTCTCGCATGTACATTGAATGTACAAAATATGATATACATAAGGACAGTCTCGGCATCAAGGCAGAACCAGCATGTCTGTCTCTCCTCTGAAACAATTTTGATGGTAGCAATTGGACTGGTGGGAGGGCGGAGCGCAAAGCGCACATGGTGGGTGGGCTGAAACGGGCTCGGACGAGCGCTGCAAGACGGACGAGCGATGTGGTGGAGGCGAGAAAGGAAGCGGTGCGCCGACCGCCGGCGCTCTCGCTTCCAAAGACCTTCAAGGCCTGGACCACTCTTGCCTGACTGCGCCGGCACCACAGTCCGACCCTCAATTCAAAGCAAGTTCCGTTTTGCACTGCATTCTTTTTACCCTCGGACTTCTCCACCAACATTCAATCATATCATCAGTTTCACCTATGCATCATTCGTTTTGTTCGTACCCCTGATGGCCGTAGATATCGACACTGTTTCATCATAAAGGTTTGTGGGTGGAGTCTGGACGTTTCACCCCCAGTCCTTTAGTCCACTCCTATATAATGCTATTCATTACGATAAACATATTTTCAGTCACCGGCAGCCTGGTTGCTCTGGCCATTGCGAAACCTATACCGACTCGGAATTGGAAGGCGGCGGGTGGCATAGCCATACTACCGCTCGCCAAACACCCTTCCTCTCCGAACTCCAACATTGACCTCGATGCAATGACCTCTCATGGTATATCAGTCAGGGAGTGCGTGCAATGAATCGTTACATTTCGTCTGCTCAGGCTTTTTTTATATAGGAAGATCCATCGTGGCCTGGACAATTACGAGATGAATACGGGGACGATGCATCCTTTCGATTAGTCTCGTACCCAGACCCTCTAGCGGTGTGGGAAAGTTGACCAAAAATGGCAGGCCTTCTCGCGCGACTGGACCAAAAAGGAAAGTCATCCTAAAACGGAAGGGAAGGAGCGCCGAGTGCCCTTTAACGGCTGGGAACGAGACTACCTTTCGATGTGAAACGGAGCGAGTCCGGACTAGGAACCCGTGGCGCAAGCGTCCCGCTGACAAATTATCAATACAACGTGTGGATGGCTGAGATTTCGATTGGCACTCCTCCCAAGACCTTGAACGGTAAATTCGGAGTCCTTTGTATCATTCTGATATCTGTTTGCCCTGATCCACGTTACAGTCCAAATAGACACTGGTGCGGCGTAGGTGTTTTCTCAAAGTTCATACACCTGTTTTTGTTCAAGTCAACGCAGCGATATGTGGGTGCTGCAGACTGGCTGTACTGGGATTTCAAGAGATCGCGACCTCTGGGATCCCCATTCATCTGAATCTGCTAAGAATGAGGTCGAGTCATTTGAGTTCGGATATGGAGATGGAACCATCGTGGAAGGTGACATATACACTGACAATATAACCATCGGTGGATTCACTGAGTACTTTTCAGGTCGGGTTTGCGGACCTTGCTTGAATCATCGCGAATGTTCCCGGTACACTGTACGTTCAAAAATTCAATCTCACCAACAAGCCATCGTCGTTGCGAACTCTCCAAGTTGAATCTAGGGCGCCGCGCCGCTCACAGCGACAATGCGGGAGACAGCACCGTTGACGCCGTTCAGGGCAATGGGCCTCCTCAGACGGGGCACCGCATAGACGTTTTTCTAGTGGTCGAGGGGCGTCTGTTCGCGAGGCATCTGTTTGTAACAGTAAGTTTCAAACATATTCCGTTTTGCACCGCGTTCTTTTTACCCGGGTCCTCGGCACCACCAACATTCAATCATCATCAGTTTCACCTATACATCATTCGTTCTATTCATATCCCTTATGACCATATATATCGTCACTATTTTCTTCTCAAATATAAAGGTTTGTGGGTGGACGTTTCACCCCCAATCCTTTAGTCCACTCCACTACTATGCGATTCATTACGATGATCATATTTATAGTCACCAGCAGACTGGCCACTGCAAAACCTATACAAAACTGGAAGGTCGATGGCATCGCCATACCGCTCACCAGACATTCTTCCTCTCTGAATTCTAACAAAATCATTGATCTCGACGCAATGACCTCTCATGGTATATCAGTCAGGCAGTACGTGGACTCGGAATGAACCGTTACATCTCGTCTGCTCAGGCTGTCTTTATACAGGAAGATCCTTCATGGTCTAGAAAATTACAAGATGAACACGGGGACGATGCATCCTTACGCTACGAAACGGAGCGAGTCCGGACTCACAACGCGTGGCGCTAGCCTCCCGCTCATAAATTCTCAAAATCATCTTTGGGTTGGCGAGATTTCGATAGGCACTCCTCCCAAGACCCTGAAGGGTAAATTCTCCTTGTGTCGCTCTGATATATGTTTATACTAATTTATGTCCCAGTCGGAATCGACACTGGTTCAGCGTAGGTACTTCCTTTTATTTCGTACAGCAGTCTTTTTTCAGGTCAACATAGTGATATGTGGGTGCTGCAGACTGGCTGTACTGGGATTTCCGGAGATCGCGACCTCTGGGATTCCCATTCATCTGAATCGGCTGAGGACCAGGGTATACCATTTCAGCTCGACTATGCAGATGGATCCATCGTTGAAGGAGATCTATATGATGACAATGTAACCATTGCTGGATTCACCGTATGTTTTGTATCGCTTTGTGAGCATGACCGTATTCTGACGTCAAGCTAGGCAGACCATCAGATTTTTGGTTCTGCAAAACAGTACACTTCTCAGTTACACAACAACGAATACCATGCAGACGGTTTATTGGGATTGGGTTACCCTACCATCTCGGAATTTGATGTTGATCCGCTGTTTGCATCGCTTGTCGGACAAGGGAAGGTAATCAATCCGAAGTTCTCATTGAAACTCTCATCTTCTGGGGCCGAGATGTATGTCGGTGGAGCAAACAGTATGTTGTACAGTGGTGATATCGCTTATACACGCGTAACGGATCCTGTGAGTTAAAATGGTAGATGGGAGTGATATTGCTGACATTGGAATCTATGTAGGGATACTGGCAAGTGTCCATGGACGATGTTCGTGTGAATGGTGATAAAATCCTCAAAAATATACCTGCTGTTTTTGACACTGGTGCAAACCTCATCTTCGGAGATCGGGAACGGGTTTCAGAGTTGTACAGACACCTTGGCGGTACCCTCGAGGAACATGGAAACTTTGGTTACTATCACCGTGAGTTCTGATTGAGTTTTCGGTACCTTGTTTTCATCAACAGCCTGCAGTGCCGTGCAACTCTTTCCCGACAGTGAGCTTCACCTTTGGTGGCAGGACGTTTAAAATCCCTTCCGAAGTTCTCAGACATAATCCGGTTAAGAGAGGCTCACCAGATTGCTTCAGCGCCATTGTTGCCGACCACTCGTCTATCGACCCAGGTGGGATTTTCATATCTAATCGCTCCTTGAACCCCCTTTTGCGGCGCTCGATGTACTCGTTCTGACTATATTGCCTAGAATTTTGGATCATCGGGATGCCTTTCCTGCAGGGCGTATACAGCGTGTTCGATTACAATAATTTTCAGGTCGGGTTTGCAGACCTTGCTTGAATCATCGCGAATGTTCCTGATGCACTGCATACCGCGTCGTCACGTCGGGGGCACGCTGGCGCACCGTTGCGCCGTCGTTGGGTGTCTTCGTCCGAGTCGCGTTCGTCGTCCTGAGGCGTGCCGTTATGCCGTCTTGTCGTCGTTCTTGTCGTTATCTCGTTGCTGTTGTTTGATTATGGTCGTCGTCTCCACAAAGATTGAAGCGTAGGAGAGTGGGAGCGAAGACGAGTGATAATACTTAGATCTGATCCGATACCAAGATATACTGCATCTAATTATAATAATACTAGGACGTTCAAAGTGCCAATGACCGCACGATGAAGCCGCTACTCTCATCGACTTTTAAATTGACTGTTTAAAGCGGCGGCGGTTGACTGTACTGACCGATCCATCCTTATCCAACGAGAGAATAACCCAAATAATCAGTAGTGTATTGCAGAGTCGCCGATAGGATCAAAACATGAATGATGAGAAATCAAAAGTTTGAATGATGGTAGTAGCAGGGCCTTGAAAAAGATCGGAAGCACCTTCCTTTCATGTGGGAATTGATCGAATTGGTTGGACTCATCCCGCTATGTCACGGCCGCGCGGATGGTCTCACTTGTACAGACGCGACTATTGAGTAGGTTCAAACGCATGTAAATATCTCGTAGACCCTCTGTTGTAAAGAAAGGCGGACAATAGCCGAGCTCGGTGTGACAGTGTCCGAGTCATTGCCGGGATTGGACAGTGAACGGTCCCAGGCGACTTTGATGGGGTAGAGTGTGATGTGCCTGATGCTGGAACTCGCGCACGCGGAAGGTAGGGCTGAAGAACGCGCAAGCAAAGGTACCGCCGTGGACAATGGAGCTCTCAACGGCGTCGATCTGGTCGAGCGTGAGCCCAGATTCGGCGAGGGCTTGTTAGAGAAGAATGGCTAGCTATGTGATCAAGAACAGGGCCGATGAATTCTTCGTAGGTGTTGCCGGAGTGCTTTGATGAAATATCAACGTCGATCGTGATGGATTTAACGCTGAGAGGAGCCTCTGTGATTGGAGGAAAGGATCTTCTTTAGGCGTTCGCAGCCTCAATCTTGTACAGTCGACGCATCTTTGGATTTCCCAACTGCTTTCTGACGCCCTATGCCATATAATCTCTCCAATAACCTATAACCCACACCTCTTGAGCTGTCCCGACATGTATGCGTTAGGAGTTGACTGTGCTGGGTCTTGATTGAACTTGGTGGCAAAACGGTTTGACTCGCTGAGTCGTAGCCTTTTAACGTACCCTCAATTCAAACCCCGATGCCAGTGCGTCGGACCAACCTGTCGAGCTGCAGTTTTCTTCAGCGTACTCCCGCCAACTATTACGGTCGGTAGTTCACGACATTTTTACTCTCTTATCAGATAATCAATCAAGTCAATAGGTAAATTCATAAACATAGAGTGTATCGGGGACAACACCCGCGATGATTCAAGCAAGCTTCGCAAACCCGATACGTAAAGCACTGTAATCAAACACGGTGTATACGTTCTGCAGGAAAGTCATCCCAATGATCCAATGTTCTAGGCCATATAGTCAGAACGAGTCCATCTAGCGCCGCCAAGGGGGGTTCAGGAAGCAATAAGCTATGAAATCTCACCGGTAGCCAAGCGGTGGCCGACAAGGGAACTGAGACATTTGCCTGGCAGACTTGAAATTGGTGACAGTATGAGAGCTTCTGGACGGATTGCAAACGGCGCGCGATTAAAGGTAAAGGTCACTGTTGGGAATGAGTTGCACGGTACTGGAGGCTCTCCATTAAAACAAGGTATACCAAACGGATTCAGAACTCACGATAATAATAACCATAGCCATTATGTTCCACGAGGACACCTCCAACGCTTTTGTACAATTCTGAAACCTGGTTCCAATCTCCGAAGATGTAGCTTGCACCAGTGTCGAACATAGCGGGTACATTCTCCAGGACTTTATTCCCATTAACACGAACATCGTCCATGGACACCTCCCAGAATCCCTACATCATTGCTGTTGTCAGCAACATCCACGCCCATCTGCCGTCGTAACTCACAGTATTTCTTACGGGTGTATATACGATGTCACCATTGTACAGCATATTGTTTGCTCCACCGACGTACATTTCGCCCCCAGAAGGAGCGAGCTTCAATGAGAATATCGGATTGATTGCCGCATGTTGGTTGACAATTGACTCAAACAGTGGGTCAGCATCGAACTTCGAGATGGAAGGGAAGGCCAATCCCAATAATCCGTCTGAATCCACATTGTTCAGTATCGGACCAGAGTACGATGACACAGAGCCAAAGATCTGAGGATCTACCTAGCTTGGCGTCAGAATTCAATGGTCGTACTCATAAGCGATACAAAACCCACAGTGAATCCAGCGATGGTTACATTATCACTATATAGATCACCTTCGACGATGGTTCCGTCTGAATATTGAAGCCGGAATGGTGGCTCGCCCTCGTACGAAGATGTATCAGATAAGTGGGTATCCCAGAGGTCGCGACCTTCGGGAATCCCTTCACAGCCAGCCTCCAGTACCCACATATCGCTGCACTCACTTGAAAAAAATAGGTGTATGGACTAAAAGAAAGCACTTACGCCGCACCAGTGTCTATTTGGACTGTGACGTAGATCAAGGTAAACATATATCAGAATGATACAAGGAGAATTTACCCTTCATGGTCTTGGGAGGAGTGCCAATCGAAATCTCAGCCATCCAACCGTTACCCAGAGAAGTGGCAGTCAGCGAGAGGCTAGCGCTACGCTTTGCGAGTCTGGACTCGCTCCGTTTCACAGCGAGAGGATGCATCGTCCCCGTGTTCATCTCATAATTGTCCAAGCCACGATGGATCTTCCTATAAAAAAAGTCTGAGCAGATGGGATGTAACGGTTCATTGCACGTACTCCCTGACTGATATAGCATGAGAGGTGATTGTATCTAGATCAATGGTTTCGTTGGAGTTCGGAGAGGAAGGATGTCTGGTGAGCGGTATGGCTATGCCACCCGCCTTCCAGTTCGGTATAGGTTTCGCAATGGCCAGAGAAACCAGGCTGCTGGTGACTGCAAATATGGCTGTCGTAACGAATCGCATCTAGAGGAGAAGAACTGGCGGTGAAACATCTACCTACATACCTTTAGTAATAACAAGCCAACAGTAACAATCCGACACCCGCGCCACTGGTGGCAGGGATACGAACGGACAAAACAAATGATGCCCGGCGGCATAGAAATTGATAATGATGTAATGATGCGGTGGAAGTTTTATCCGAGACACTGATCATATCAGCATACCGTTATGCCGGACAAAGACCTTGGAGAATCCACGTCACCAGCCTTGTCCTTGGCGGCGACTGACGCGACAAACTACATGCCGAGATTGTGCCGAGAGCTTCCCAGATCAAAACTCCGAACGTCTCTAATTTGGAGGCGCTCCATCGTTCTGCAACGGGCTGTAAGGCATTATCGGAGCAATTGCTTTTTCGTGACGACTCCGACGAGTCAGACGCAAATGAGCCGCGTTCTGCAAAGTGATCTGCTTACGTGATTCAATATCTCTATATAATCTGAGTTTGAAGAGTTTTTCCCTTCTCCTCTTCTCCTCTCAAATCCCGTCGTTCAACACATCGTCACCACTGCGATTACCCAAACAGCATTCAAACGATATTGTGTGCATCGTAACTATGTATGTGAATTCCGGTTGTCATTATCTCTTTCCGCTAATTCGTGGTGTCACAGGTTCGTTAACAAGCTCCCCTGTGTTTGTTCAAGTGTTGTCGATAATGATCTGTGTCCACTTGATGGCCCGCATAATGTACGAGACTGTGCAATATACTATGAGGAACAAATGACTTCCTTCATCAGTTAAATAAGGATTTGCGCACATCCGAATCTGTGCTTGGACCGTGGCCGTTCCTGCGAATTACAGAACCCATCTCCACTTCGTGGGAGTCAGGGATAATCAATCAAGTAAATAGATCAAATTCATAAACATAGGGTACACCGGGGAGTCCGCGATGATTCAAGCAAGCTTCGCAAACCCGACCTGTAAAGTACTGTAATCGAACACGGTGTATACGGTCTGCAGAAAAGTCATCCCAATGATCCAATGTTCTAGGCCATATAGTCAGAATGAGTCCATCTAGCGCCGCAAAGGGGGGTTCAGGAAGCAATAAGATTCGAAATCTCACCAGTAGCGAAGCGGTGGGCAACAATGGCACTCATACAATGACTTGACGTAACTGGTGCAAGTATGAGAGCTTCTCGACGGATTTCAAACGTCGCGCGATTAAAGGTAAAGGTCACTGTTGGGAAAGAGTTGCCAGTGCACGGTACTGGAGCCTGTCCATAAAAACAAGGTATACCAAACGCAATCGGGACTCACGGGTATAATAACCAAAGTTATTATGTTCCACGAGGATACCTCCAACGCTTTTGTACAATTCTGTAACCCGTTCCCAATCTCCGAAGATGAAGCTTGAACCAGTGTCGAAAATGGCAGGTACATTCTCCAGGACTTTATTACCATTGACACGAACATCGTCCATGGACACCTCCCAGAATCCCTACATCATTGCTGTTGTCAGCGACATCCACGCCCATCTGCCGTCGTAACTCACAGTATTTCTTACGGGTGTGTATACGATGTCACCATTGTACAGCATACTGTTTGCTCCACCGATGTACATCTCGGCCCCAGAAGGAGCGAGTTTCAATGAGAATGTCGGATTGATTAGCGCATGTTGGCTGACAAGTGAGTGAAACAGTGGATCAGCACGAAGTTTCGAGATGGAAGGGAAGGCCAATCCCAATAATCCGTCTGAATTTACATTGTTCCGTATCGGACCAGAGTACGATGATACAACACCAAATGTCTGAGGATCTGCCTAGCTTGGCGTCAGAATTCAATGATCGTGCTCATAAGCGATACGAAACATACAGTGAATCCAGCGATGGTTACGTTATCACTATATAGATCACCTTCGACGGTGGTTCCGTCTGTATATTGTAGCCGAAATGGTGGCTCGACCTTGGCCGCAGAAGTATCGGATAAATCAGGATCCCAGAGGTCGCGACCTTCGGATTGAATCCCTTCACAGCCAGCCTGCAACACCCACATATCGCTGCACTGACTTGAACAAAATTAGGTGTATGAACTAAAAGAAAGCACCTACGCTGAACCAGTGTCGATGTGGACTGTGAGGTAAATCAGGGTAAACATATATCAAAAAGATACAAGGAGAATTTACCCGTCATGGTCTTGGGAGGAGTGCCAATCGAAATCTCGCACATCCAACCGTTACCCCGAGAAGTGGGAGTCATCGGGAGGCTAGCGCCACGCTTTGCGAGTCTGGACTCGCTCCGTTCCATAGCGAGAGGATGCATCGTCCCCGTATTCATCTCGTAATTGTCCAGGCCACGATGGATCTTCCTATATATAAAAAGCCTGAGCAGACGAAATGTAACAGTTCATTATACGTACTCGCTGACTGAAATAGCGTGAGAGGTGATTGTATCTAGATCAATGCTTTCGTTGGAGTGAGTCAGAGAGGAAGGGTGTCTGGTGAGCGGTATGGCGATTCCATCGACCTTCCAGTTTTGTATAGGTTTTGCAGTGGCCAGTCTGCTGGTGACTATAAATATGATCATCGTAATGAATCGCATAGTAGTGGAGTGGACTAAAGGATTGGGGGTGAAACGTTCACCCACAAACCTTTATATTTGAGCAGAAGATAGTGACGATATATATGGTCATAAGGGATATGAATAAAATGAATGATGTATAGGTGAAACTGATGATGATTGAATGTTGGTGCTGGTGAAGTCCGATGACCCGGGTAAAAAGAACGCGGTGCAAAACGGAACTTGTTTAAAACTTACTGCTACACACAGATGCCTCGCGAACAGAT